>PVIC010016001.1:11996-34549 GCA_004025085.1 Thryonomys swinderianus | reverse complement strand
GCAATCCTCTTGTCTCTGCCTCCCGAGTGCTGGGATGACAGGCGTGAGCCACCACGCCCGGCATTGTGGTATGCGGTGTTGATTGCTGGTGGGCGTGAGTCTCCACGCCCAGCATTGTATGTGGTTTCCGGGGATCGAACTCAGGACCTTGCGCTTGCGAGGCAGGCGCCAGAACCACTGAGCTAACCCTCCGGCCCAATAACTGGTTTCTTTAAAATAAGGGAAGCCAGATTCCCTGTATAGATAATGAAGAGAAGGAATGGGGGGGGGGTAAAAAAAACAGAGGAAAGAAAATTAGATAAGAATAAAAGGCCAGATGCCCAGAGACTAAAAATCCAACTCAACAGAGTGGGAGAGAGCATACTGTTTTCACACCTACAGCGGCCAAATCTCAGGACCTCCTTCTATGGAGTTCTCTCATGGTGCCTGATGTTCAGGAGAAGCTGGGGGCAACAGGAACATAAAGTGGAGGGTGAAGTCGGACTGAGGAAGCACAGAAGAGGCTGGGCGAGGTCTTAAGACACTTCCCTTCTCCAGCACTTGGCATCCACCTTCCAGATGATGGGGGGGGGGGTCTCTGTGGCTGGGGCCTGCACAAAGCTGGGCATGGAGCGAAGTTGGGCCTGCCAAACATTCAGCCTGCTGTTGCCCAGGCTGGTCACTGCAGAGAGGCTCAGCTGGCACAGCTTCATAGCCCAAACCCAGCAGTGCATAGGCACGTGCACCTCAGCGTCCCCATTGACCAAAAGATGGCATCTCTACCAACCACTTAGTAAATGAGAAGCTAGCACAGCGTGGGTGAGAAGAGAAATGCTACTTCTCTGCATGCCAGCCCACACACATTCACAGGAACACCTGTGTGTAACTCTTCACTTGGGGCTGGGATCCAGGCCCAGCGGGCAACGTGCATTTATTCTATGCCCTTAAGGACCTGGCAACTGGGGCCTCACCTAGGCTGTTTCCGCCACAAGCTTGTAGAATCCGCCGGGCTCTTTTCTTAGCATCATCTGGGAAGCTGGGGCTGTCCAGCAGGTTGGGGTAGGTGCAGAGGGCCATCACCTAGAAAACAAGTGGGCACAGTGAGCTCCCAGCACCCCCAGCCCAGAGCCCCAGGCTATGCTTGGAAAAGGACATGAGCAGCTGGGAAGGTGACCATTCTTCAGTGCTACAGTGCGCCTGGCCTGTGGGAGGCCACCAGGCCTTTAGCGGCAGGGAGTAACACTGAGAGCCATGGTGCGTCATGACCTGGGCTTGGGGCACAAGCTGCCAGAGAGCTGCCAATAAACCAACAGTGGCTGCCTCAAAGGCCTCAGCTTACTTAACCACAATCAGGACAGTGGGCTCACGCAGCCAAGGTTGTAAGAATCAGGGTCTCTTGAGAAGGGACCCAGGCCTGGTGGGCAGGGGAAGCCAGCTGTCCAGAGCAGGACCGCAAGTCCCCTCCATCACCACGGCCTGAGCTCCTTCCCATCTCTCATTATTGCTTTCCTGGGCATGTGAAAACCAGGACAGCTCTCATCTCTGCACTTGAAAACCACCTGAAGTTCACAAAGTGAGAAGATTACACAGACACAAGTGTGCCAGTGGATAAACCCAAGTGTGCTGGGTGAGTCTCAGCAAGCAGCCTGGCAGCTAAGTGTACTAAGTGGGGGCATCTAGGCTCAGGGTGCTGACACCCTAGCTTCTTGGAGACAGGCTTTTCTCTCTCTGCACCAAGGGCAGGGACATGGCTTGCATTCTGCCCAAGGGCGTTTGTGAAGACCAGAGGAATCTCTGAGGGCTGCAGGTAGCACTGTGCAGGAGGCCGAGGCTGCTAAGGGTAAAGGGCAAAGTCCTGTTTGGGAGCGCCAGGCACATGTGGGGAGCCTCTTCCAAGAAAGTGTATTTGGCTCTTTTCTCCCAAAACCTGTGCTTCCAAGACGATCACTCTTCTGCCCTCCCCCTGCCTGCACTTTGACACAGCCACTGTTTGCCTTCTTCACTGGTTGGATCCATTTCCCTGTCCTGGGTCCAGCTGGGATCTGATATCCACACGTGGCACGCATTCTTGGAGAGTCAACAGCGTGACCAGGACATTCAGCAGTCAGGTTTCCACTCACATGGCCCACAGGAGGGGCCTTCCAGCCCCCAAGAGCCCCTGCCCCAAAGAGCAGGCTTGCTTCTTTTTGGCATCAACGCTCAACTCACTTGCCTGTCCCAGCCTGAGAGCCTTAGTCACATACAGGGATTATTCCCACTTGCAGAGAAATGCTACCTCCATTCAGGCTGCTCACGGTGTCCTCCTGATTCTCTGGAGCCGGAAATGTCACAGTTGGCCTGTGCAGCAGCATACTTATGTTTGGCGCTTAGACTCAGGCCCTAATATCTGCCTCCTCTTAGAGTCCCTCTGAGTAAATTGGGTCCCAGGAGGGCAGCAGGGACAACTGAGTCCCATCTTGCCCTTGCCTGATGGACTGGAAGATGTCCACACCATGATCTTGACAAGGCCTCCAGCACCCTCCAAGTCAGTCTGCGTGGTAAGGTCCACCTGCCCGAGGCCACCTCAAACCCAGGGTATCTTGCTCAGCACCTCCTTCCTGGTCGACTGGGCTTTCTCTCTTCCTGGATGCTGTCTACCTCAAAGGACACCTTTGTTGTCCAAACTCCTAACTCATCATCCTGGAACGTGCACTGAGAACCTTCCTGGGAGTTTCCTAAACCAGAAGAGCTCCCATATAGGTTTGGACATGTGTGATTTTTTTTGTATGCAGAGTTAGGGATTGAACCCAGGGCCTCAAGCATGTGAGGCTAGACAAGTACTCCACCACTGAATCACATCCCTCCCAGTTTGTTCATTCTTTCTATCTGACTATCTGTCTATCTATCTGTCTATCTATCTATCTATCTATCTATCTATCTATCTATCTATCTATCTATCTAATCTATCTATCATCTATCTATTTATCATCTATGTATCGATCTTTCACTTTGAAACAGTGTTTTTCTAAATTGCACAGGCTGCCCTTGAATTTTCTGTGCTCCTGCTTCAATTTCCTGAGCAGCTGGATGACAAGCATGTACTACCAAGCCCACAAGCTTAGGAATTTCTGACAACCTTGGAAGGACACGAGCTCAGGAAGAGAAACAAGGACCTTCAGGCACCGGAAAGGGTGCTACTATAAAGGTACTTCCTCGAGGGATTCTGGCATCTGCTATATCCCAAGGGAGCTGGACAGACCAGGACACAGGGGCTGCCCCACAAGCCCGTGCTGCCTCCTCCCAGCTTCCAATCCCCTGCTTTCCCAGCAGCCTCTGCTCCCAAGGGGTGGCTTACCTGTCGGAGGAAGGTGATTGGCTGCTGGCCCATAGCCTGGGCATCCCCAATGTTGGCTCGAATGACCTCTGTGAATGGTTTTTTGATACCCTGAGCAGAGAAGTGGCAACAGATGGTTACTTAGATACTCTCACACTCAGGATTCCTGAGCCCGAGCAATGTTCCCACAGGATATTAATAAGTTGTCCTATTTTGAGCCATACTGAGTATCAACCACAATCCCAAGGCCTTGGCACACCTGGTCTCATTTAACCTTCACAACCACCTCATGAGGGAGAACTAGTATTAATCTCTTGTACTGGTGGATATTGTGGTTCTGTAAGACTAAGCACAAGCACTGTATCTGAACTCTAGAAATACAACCCCAAGATCACTACTCTGCTCCATTGGCTCGCTCAGAGCTTTCCCCGATGCTGGGGAAAACAGAGGTCCCCAGCCTGCCAGACCACAGGAACGTCTCAGAGACGGCTCTGGGGCAAACCTGGAAGGGAGGCAAGGGCAGCAACAGAGCAGTCAAGTGTCAGAGAGGGGCTGCAGATGCCCTGCACCTTGATCCTGAGGGTGGGCCCTACAGAGTTTATATAAGGAGCCAAGGACACCAACAACACCGTTCCCTGCTGGGGACTCAGGGTTCTTCCTTTGCAAACTTAGTGTCACAGAATGTGGAATATAGGCTGATTTTCACTTTTATTTTTTTCTTTTTAAGGCAGCTGAGATGAAAGACTGAAGAGAAAAATAGAGGGCACTGTCTGAGCAAGGTGCTTAGCACAGAAAAGATATTGCAGAGAAGAGCTCAGACACTTAATGTCTCCAGACAGGTGACTAAGTCAGCTCTGTGCTGCAAAGGTAAAAAAAATGCAGTTTGATATAAAGAACTGGGAGACAGAGAAAAATGGGAATTGTGCACAGCCTCCTAATAAATTCAGAATCAGCTACTGGAAGAACTGGAATCAACGAGTGCAAACACCCCCCAAGGGGGCTAAAAGGATAATCTGAGATAAACTGCATGAAAGCACTTTGCAAAGTACAAATATCCTCATCCTATGAAGCAGGCCCAGAAATGAAGCCCCAAGGGTCATGGTGGCAGAAGAAAGCATAGGATAAAGAGGTGGCAGTGCCAAGGAGTGGCTCTGGTAGGAAGGCTTGATCACCTTCCCATTTCCAGTCACCTTTTCCCAAAAGGTACCCCAAATATAGATGCTAAAGATATAATTCCAGGGCTGGAGATTTAGCTCAGTGGTTCCAGCGCCTGCCTCGCAAGCTCAAGGCCCTGAGTTCAGTCCCAGTAACCACATACAATGCTGGATGTGGAGACTCACGCCCACTAGCAATCAATACCACAAACCACAGTGCTGGGTATGGTGGCTCATGCCTGTAATCCCAGCATTCGGGAGGCAGAGGCAGGAGGACTGCTGAGTTGGAGGCTTGCCTGGGCTACACAGTGAGCTCAGGGCCAGCCTGAACTACAAAGCAAGACCCTGTCTCAAAAAAAAGATATAATTCCATAGTTCTGACACTTGTTCTTTGCTCGATTTCACACAGTGTGTGAATAAAACCAACTTTAGTAAGCGATTCTTTAAAAAGCAGTAATAAGTAATAACCAGTAGGGGCCAGGGCCAGGGCCAGGGATTTAGCTCAGTGGTTCTCGCGTCTGCCTGGCAAGTGCAAGGTCCTAAGTTTGATCCATGGACCACACACCATAATGCTGGGCATGGTGGCTCATGCCTGTAATCCCAGCACTCAGGAGGCAGAAGCAGGAGGATTGCTGAGTTCCAGGCTTGCCTGGGTTACATGGTGAGTTCAGGGCCAGCCTGAACATAAAGCGAGACCCTGTCTCAAAAACAAAACAAGAAAAAACTTAAAAAAAAAAAAAGTAATAACCAGTAATAATAACCAGCTGCTTGAGAAACAAAAGCAACTGCCAAACAAGTTCTTCTGATCCTCCTTTGCCACCAGAAACTGCCTTGGATCTCATGAACAGGTCTCTCAAAGCCATGCACCTGGGGGGAAAGGTGGCCCTTTAAGCCTCTTTTTTCCCTGAGTTCAAGGCTAGTCAGCATGGAGAAAGATTCCTAAGACACTGATAAGCAGCCAAAATACCTAGAGAGCCAAAGAAGGTGGCAGCACTGCCCACCGCTCCAGAGCTAGGGTAGGGGTAACAGCGGGGACCCTGGGGACTCACTGTGGGCTTACCTCAGCACACATGTCCCACACAGGAGCCAAGAAGGCTGGCCATGGGGTAGCACCTTCAGTTGCTATGGCAAAGGGGCAGGCTTAACTCACCCTTGACATCGGCCTGGTCTCTGGTGTAGGACCCTGTCAGTTTGACTGAATTACCTCATCCCCCAGGGTACAGCTCAGGGAAGACAGGTCATTTTGATGGTGTATATAGAGCCCATTCTTCTTCAATGAATAAATCTGTCAGTTGTGAGGGCCAGAAACCCACACACAGCTGAGGGACCTGGGCCCCAAGCCAGCCTGGTACCGGAAAAGAATAATATTGGAACAGTCTTGGATGTTCCTTTCTTGTGCCCTCCCCCGGGCATGGCTCAGCCAATTCAGGGCCTGCTGACATGGAGCCTGGGAACACTGAACATCTCCTTTCTCTGGTGTCCATAATGTTGGACACTTTGCTACGATGGATGAGCTAAAGGAAACTGGCTCCTCTGAATGGCTGAGGGGACTAGCATTTCCAACAAAGAGCAGCAGTGAGAACCAACTATTCTGGGAAGCAAGCATACTTGAACAAAAATGGGCTAGGAGATTTCAGTCCCCACCCACCCGAGATGAGGCCTATTTAGAATATCAATTACTGCTGTTCATCTCTCAGGGAAGTAGGCAGGAGCAGTCAGGTTATTTCTCTTTGTCTTTCTTTTCTTTGGTACCAGGGATCAAACTCAGGAACTCAGCACTTGCCAGGCAGGTGCAATGCCGCTAAGCTACAGCTCCAACCTTCTTTGACAGTTTGCAAGTCTAACCTTCATCGAATGCAAATGCGCCTCCAACCCCAGCTGTAATGGGTTCTTATCTCCTGTACTGACTCTCTGGAGGCCCAGCCCTGTTTGACTACATATAATATTTTAACTAACTTAGCTGTCTGTAATATCAACGTTCTTGTCACTTTCTGAAACAGTCCTGGAAATCTTCTTTCCTGAGTGCCTTTATGAAGTGTGAACAAAAATAGCGAGAATGCTGTTGCCAAGTGCTATCCAACATGGTGCGTGTCCTCATCCACCTTCTTCACTGAACCTGGAATCATGTGACTTTAGCTCTTCTCTGAAGTCATATGACCACGAAAGGTTAACTCTATACTTTTGTGTTTTATTTTGTGTTGGTTTTTGAGGTAAGCTCTCTTCATGTAGTTCAAACTGGTCTCCTACGTGTTGTGATCCTCCTGCCTCAGCCTCTTGAGTGCTGAGATTACAGATGTGCACCACCACGCCTGGCTGAAAGGTTGATAGTGTCAGTAGATCTAGAGTATCCAGGCAGCCACAACAGTACAAATGAAGATAATCAAAACAGAAGAAAGCCAGTCTTGCTTTTTATAAAGACATTAAAATGAGATCTGTGAAAAGGTACTCAACATCACTAATCCTATGCAAATCAAAATCATATGGAGAGATCAAACCCCCCATATTTGAACTCATGTACTGTAAACTGGCTTCTAACTCAGAGCAATCTTCCTGCCTCAGCCTCAAGTGCTAGGATTATGGACATAAGCTACCCTGCCCAGCAACCCTGTACTTCTTAGAAGGCCACCATGTATGTTCTAAAAAATCAAAAGATTCAGGATTGGTGAGGGCATGGAGAAAAGAGAGCTCTTGTGTGCTGTTGGTGGGAATATGTATTGGGTCAGCCTATGGAAAACAGTGTGGAGATGACCCTAATAAATAAAATATAGTAAGGGGAAAGGGACTGGGATAAAATAAAATTAATTTTAAAAACTGTAAATAGATCCAGTGTGTGCACCAATCTTAACATTGGGTACATATCTGAAGGAAATAAAATCAGTAATGTATACTTTCTCGTTCATTATCTGCAGCGTTATCCACAATAGTCAAAATAGAGTCAGCCTGTTAATGAATGTACAACAATGTGATACACACACACAGACACTGACACACACACCCCATGTTATTTTCATGGGAAAGATGGAAATCCTTGCTGGGCATGGTGGCTCATGCCTGTAATTCCAGCACTTGGGAGGCAGAGGCAGGAGGACTGCTGAGTTCCAGGCTTGCCTGGGCTCCATAGTGAGCTCAGGGCCAGCCTAAACTACCAAGCAAGACCCTGTCTCAAAAAGAAAAAAAAAAAAAAAAAAGGTGGAAATCCCACTGTTTGAGACAACCTAGACAAGTATGGAAGACATTACACTAAAAATAAGCTAGACATAAACAAATATGGCATGATATCGCTTGTATGTGGAATCTAAGTAAGTTGAACTATGATAATCAAAGGATACAAACCTTCAGGTATAAGATGAATAAGTTCTAGGAATCTAATGCACAGCACAGTAACTATAATTAGTAATATAATGTTTACTTGGAATTTGCTGTCTTTAACCTTCTCCAATAAAGTAACTATGTGTGATGACTGTGTAAATAAATGACTACAGTAATAATTTCATAATGTATATATGTGTGTGTGTGTATATATATATATATTATATATATATGCATGTATTAAGCCATCACATTGGACACCCTGACTGTACACAGTTTTGTTAATTATACCATAATAAAGATAGTTTGCTTATGTAAAGGAATGGGTCTTGTCATTTCATAGCCATTTGGGCAGGACAGAAGGATGCTCACTGACAAAGAATGTCCCTTCAGTTCAACACTCTCAGCAGTGAAGGAAAAAAAGCAAAATACTCACTGACCACCAATTCCTGGAATAGAAGTGAATACAGTGGGTGAAGGGAAAGAGGCAGTGCATGGGAGAAAGGCCATGTGAAAAAGGCCCATAACCTCCTGACTCGGAATGGTATTGGGCTCGGGCAGGGAGGGAGTCACACAGAGCTCCAGAGATAAACTCTGAACAGATTCACGGGCCCTGAAAACAGATGTATTTCACAGAGGAGGAAACTAAGGCTCAGGACAACATCTATCCCTGATGTGAAAAGGGAGGTAAAGCTGTATGTGGTGGTACACATCTATAATCCTAGCTACTTGGGAGGCTAAGGCAGAAGTATAACCAAGGTCAAGGCTAGCTGGACAACTTGTGAGACTTTGCCTCAAAATAAAACTTAGGCTGGGGAATGTAACTCAGTGGTAGAGCACTTGCTTGTCATGTAAGACATGTAAGGGGCCCTAGGTTCAATCCCCAGTTCTGCAAATAAAAGCAGAAGAAACTGGAGCAACATCGATATACACCTGTGTGGATGGGAAATTAGGTAAGCACTCCAAGAGCAAAGTTTCCTAACTACTAAAGCAGGGGTTACCGTTAGCGAGGTATGGTGGTACACTACTGTATCTCCTCACTTGGGAGGCTGAGGCAGGAGGACTGCTGTGAATTCAAATGACACAGTGAGAGTCTACCTCAAAAAAAAATAAATAAAGCAGGGAAGGTTTGGTATAGGCCCCTGAACCCGGGGGTCAACTTCAGGAATCCAGATTTCTAAGGCAGAAGCAGGGATGAAAGCTCAGTTATCTCCAAAGAGGATCCTTGGTGAAAGGAAGGCTGCAGAACAGGAATGAAAATGCAAGCCCTCAGAGCATGTCACTGACCTAAGCAGACTCAGCCGGTAGGAGAGGAAAGACAGACTCTCAGCACTTCTTATCCTCAAGTAACTCTTTATTAGCTTGAGAACAAAGTGAGTTTTTGTTTTTTGGGACAGGGTCTCATTCTGTTGCCCAAGCTGAGCTCAAGCCATCTTCCTGTCTTAGGGAACCCACCATTAGCCTGGGCTATGCTTCCCCACTCTCAGCTGAGAACATACCCTTAACCATTCTAATTGGCTTCTAGGTGTTCAAAGCATTTTCAGTAACACTGCAAACCAAACTGATTTTTAGAAGAAATAAACTGGCTTCATGTTACAGAAAAGTAAATTGAAGCTGAAGTGCTCCAAGTAACTTGTCTGGAGCTCACAGTACCGAAAGGCAGGGCCCAGGACACAATTAGAGGGGGACACAGAAGGAGCTCATCCTGGGCCGGAGGGTTAGCTCAGTGGTTCCGGTGCCTGCCTCGTGAGCACAAGGACCTGAGTTCGATCCCCGGTAACCACATATAATGCTGGGTGTGGAGACTCACGCCCACCAACAACCAACACCGCATACCACAATGCCGGATGTGGTGGCTCACGCCTGTAATCCCAGCACTCGGGAGGTAGAGACAGGAGGATTGCTGGGTTCGCGGCAGCTTGCCTGGGCACCATAGTGAGGTCAGGGCCAGCCTGAACTACAAAGCGAGACCCTGTCTCCAAAAAGCAAAAAAAAAGAAGGAGCTCATCCTGTGGGAAGCCTACACTACAACTGTGTTTTATTAGTACTGCTTTTTTATTATTCAACGTTCCATATTTTAAGGCAGCATCTAAACTCTACAGAGAAAAACCAGTAAGATCTCACTACCTGCACTTGGTACATTCAGGGTTACCAATCTTAGTTCTTAACTAGAGCCATGTGCTATAGAACCCTGTTTTTTTTTTATCTGTGTTTAGACTCAAGCCATGTGGATGTTAACAGTAGTAATTAGTCTTCCCTATTTCTGAATATTTTAGCCTATGTACTTTGTTGTTTTTGGGGGGACAGGTTGTCCAGGCTGACCTTGAACTCTTGGGCTCAAGAACCTCCTGCCTCAGCCTTCCTGTGGCTAGGACCACGAGTATGTGTCACCTCTCCCAGGCTGTATGTACTTTTACAAGAGGAAACAGTAAAGCTGTTCCTGTGTCTCAAGCAACCCAACTCCTAACCATTGTCCCTCAATAAAACAAGAGAAAAAGAAGTAGGCCAAGGAACTGTCAGTTCTTTTAAAAACTCCTGTAATTACAGCTTATTTTTAAGTGACGCTCCTGTGTGTATCAGAGGAAAAAAGCTAAGACAGCTTCTCCCTACTCTCAGAGTTGCTGTCAGGAAGAAACAGTCTCCCTAAGAGCAAATAACTGGGACTGGAGAATGGCTCCTTTCACACTCTTTAGCCACCTCCCCTCTTCCTTCAGGCTGTCTGGTCAGAGGCAAAAAGGATGAGGACTCAGTCCTGCTAGCCACCCCAAAGTCAAACACCAGAGCCATGTGTCCAGGCAACAGCACTGTTTGTACTGTTTGCAGAGCACCTGGAGAAACAATTCCGTGAGGCGACATAAAGGTCCTGGTACTACCAGGACATTTTCAGAGGTAGGAACCTTGAGAGGGCACTGTGGACCATTAGGCAAGCTTGTTAGCTCCTTTTCCCTCCCTCCCTCTCTTTTTCCTCAGATGGGCTCTTGGTATTCCAAACTGGCCTCAAACTCAGGGCAATCCACCTGCCCTATGACTGCTGAGCACTGGGATTACAGGTGTCACTACAAGACCTGGCTCTTCTCTCCTTTCATAAACTGTGGAAACTGAGGCCTATAAAGACCTATCTCGGCTTATTCTCTACAAATCCTACTCCAGCCCATCTGTGGCCAGATCAAAGCTTTTTTTTTTTTTTTTGGAGACAGGATCTTGCTTTGTAGTTCAGGCTGGCCCTGAGCTCACTATTTAGCCCCAGCAAGCCTGGAACTCAGCAATCCTCCTGTCTCTGTCACCCGAGTGCTGGCACTAGAGGCATGAGCCACCATGCCCGGGCACTGTGGTGTGTGGCACTGATTGCTGGTGAGTGTGAGTCACCATGGCCCGTATTGTTGTATGTGGTTACCGGGGATGGAACCAGGGACCTTGTACAGGGTGGGGGGTGGGGCACTGAGGTAAATCTCTGGCCCCTGACCGAAGCTTTTATATGCTAATCCAACTTTGATCATTACAGTTCAAAAGAGAAATTAGAAAAACAAACCTATGCAAGCCCCCCTCCAAAGAAAAGAAATGACTGACAAAATGCAGCTATCTCAGAAGGGAGATTGTTTAAACGGCAAAAAGAAAAAGATTTAAATCACACTACCCTGGGTAGACTGGGGCTGTGCTTCCAGCTTCTACAGTCAGACAATTGAGACATTTAAGTAAGAAGAGAGTGAGCAGGAACACACTTGAGTGAAAGCAACAGAGAATGTAGGTGGATGGGGAGAAAACTCACATAACAGGGGTAAGATATGGGGGTGTGGAGCATCTGTCTCAGAAGTCAGAGTACGCTCCTGCCCAATGACCAAGAAACGTGCCCGTCTCCAGACAACCCTCCCCTGCCTGAAACCCTTCTAGGCTGCCCAGGTCCCACCAAAAGCACCGTCACACGCTGAGCCTGATGCACAAGCCTCCTCCTTTTCCGTCCTCCTCACCTCCCACTGCCTCGCAGCAAACAACAATTCTGCTAAGAACACCAACTCCCTTCCGAATGCCCAGAACTTTCCAACCTGTCTTTGGTCACAGCTTCACTTCCATTTGGATTGTTCTTACATTTTCTGTGCTTGTGAAAAAACCCCAATCCCCTTAATAAACTGGGGGCAGGAGAGGCAGAGGCTGAGGGAACAATATGGCAGACAGCTCCCTGAAAGCTACTACAGTACCCTCTCTGTCCTCATCTTCCCTGTGTTTATTGAAGCCAACATGGAAGTTGCTGTCTAACAAACAGGAAATACTTACTGCAATCTTTCTCAGAATTAGTACCACAGAAATCAGCTGTGCTGAGTAAACTAGGAACACTTTTAATCTCAGCTTTATTTTAGCAGGAAGATTGTTGCCTCAAGGAAGGCCAGGTGCAGACTGCCAGATACCAACAAAGAACAGAGCAGCAAAAATACTTTCTGCCCCTGGCCCTCTGGGCCAGGAGGCACAGAAATGAAGCCAGACTTTCTCTGAGCCAAGCTTTAAACTTAGCCCTGCAAGGAGTCGGCAGGAGATGCTGTACTCTGACTTGTTCAGCTCACTGGCTTTGACTCAGCAGAACTGGGTGTCCTGATGAGGTCTCAGCAGGCCATGAGCTCATCAAACTCCCCAAAGTCCTCTTGGGAACGGGGTCAAGTGTCATTGTTCCGAGGCTTCCTTTATTCAAGGACACTAAGTGATAACCTTCCTGAGAGACGCTGATTTAGTACCTCTGAGAGCAAGCTCAGGGGACCTACTGGGCCATAGGAAGGCAGCAATCACTCCTAGTTCGCAGTCGCTCTACATGTGCCACGATGTCAGCGGGCTACCAAGATGAAAACAGTCCCAGGGCCACCTTATTAAAATCCCAAAGGCACAACCCTCTAAGTCTGCACTACTAATGACTGTCCTCACACAAAATAGAGGCTAGCCCCTCAAGATTCTCAGGCGATTAAAAGAAGGAATTCTGCCCAACCCCCCTCTACATCCCATTCATGTCTGAGAATCATGAATAGCAAAGACCCAACAGAACTCTAACAGAAAGAAAAGCTTCAGGGACAAACTGTATTCACAGCTTTCTCCTAACAAGGCTTCCTCTCACTGCCCCATCGAAGAACAACATTCCACCCTCTCTCTTTTACTTCTTCAAAGCATTTATTCACTGTCAAAACTCTTTCAGGTTCACTTGCTGTTTTTCCTCCTTCAATGGATCCTGCTTCCAAGAGGGTAAGAAGCAACTCACGTGCAGTTCCTAGCAGCATAGGTCGCTCAATCATTGGACACAATTCAACGAGTGAACCGTATCTAAAGGCCCTACTTTGTGTCAAGTGCTGGGCACTAGCTGGGGAAGGAGGGGTAAGGGGCTACTCTTCTTTCACCGGTCAAGGGAGTGACAAGGTCTGGCGCGGGGGAGCCCAGCTGCGGCTGCGGCCGTCCCACCCCGCCAGGGCCCGGCCCCCGCCCCTCACTCACACGCTGCAGCTCGAGCTCGATCTCGCCGGCCTTGAGCACGATGGGCCCGCGCACGGCGTACTCCACCGCGCGCACCTGCGGGTTCATCGACTCCGGCGTGAGGATGCGACCGCGCCGTACCGGGAGCACGGCTGGGGCCTCGGCGGCCGCGCTGCTCCAACGGCGGCCCCAGGCGCCAGCGGTGCGGGGACAGCAGCGCGAACGGGCCAGCGCCGCCGCCTGCTGCATCGCGCGCCTGCCCGGGAGACCTGGCACAAAAGCGAACACGCGCGTCGCGCACAGCCCACGGCAGCCGTCCGTGCTCTCACACGCCTAGCCCGGGGCTCCTTGGGCGTGCAGTGCCAGCCCCGCTGCGGGCTTGGGGAACCATCCCCCGGTGACGGGACCCTTCGTCGCGATCCTGCAGCCCTAGGCGGCGAGCGTGCACACTGTCTACGCCTGCCAGCTAGTCCGGAGAGGTCCTAGCCGGCTCCGCCGCCCCGCACACCCACCTCCGCGGCTCCGCCCGGCCCGCGCGCCACCTGCTGGGGCTTGTAGTCCTCTGGCTGCTCCTCAGCCGCCGCGCAGTGGCTAATGGACTCCAAGTCTCATGATGCCTAGCGGCGATTGACGGGGGCTGGGCTGGAGGCGGGCGCGCTGCTCCGACTCAGCCGGGGCTGGGCGGGCTCTTTGTCCAGGCAGAGGGGATGGGGGACCTGGAAGGGAGCTAGGGGGTCTAATGGCTGTCGTGTCCACGACAAGCCGGCCTGACCTCTATACCTTTGCAATTTAGAAGTGTTGGCAGTTTTCCCCCTGGAGACGCATCCTGCTTCTCTCCACCCTCACCTCGCATCACCTACAAGAACACGGGGTGCGGAGATGGTGTAGTCTTAGCTCCCGGTTTCATCATCCAGGGTAGAGCGGGGGCTCTGTCCGCTCTGCAGCGCTGATGAGAGGGAAGTGAGGTTCGGTGTGTGGGTTTCTCCGGGCGTCCCTAACCCTTGTCACCAGCAGTTTCCTTGTCAGCAAACGCACTTCTGAGGGTTGCTGTGAAAATTAAAGATTCATATACTTGGTCATAAGGCTTTTCCTAACCATCCTGTCCCTTTCCTGCTTTATTTCTTTTCTAATATCTAAAATTATCTTGTTTAGGTAATTCTCATTGGCTTATGCCCCACCTCACATCATAAAGCCAGGGACAAATTTCTTCGCCTATTCACACCAGCTCTTAATACTTTCCGGAACATAGAAGTCAGTATTTATTGAAGAAGGACTGCTCAGCACAGGGTGGCTATAATTTTGGTAAAGGCATCACTAAGACAAAAGACTACATGGCTCATCCAGGGCAAGTGTAGGTGATGGAGGACAAGGGCAAAGAGTAGGAATCAAAAAATGGGGACTGAGACATCAAAATCTATAGACGAGATTGGGTGCGTTCGGATGGTATGACGGTAAATCATAAAAATCTATAGAAAAGGGCCAGGATTTACCGCAGTGGTTCTGACACCTGCCTCAGGAGCACAAGGTCCCAACTTTGATCCCTGGTACAAATAAAAGCACTCAAAATCTTTAGACAAGATAGCTAGCTGCTTCCCTTCTCTTGGCTTCAGACTATTTGCAAAGTAAATTGGATTAAGTGCCTCCAGTCCCTTTCTGTCTTGGAAATTCTGTGAATCTAGATGTTTCCAGGCAGAAAAATAGCCCAGAATTCCCATAGCTCAATAAACTTATACATTCATATTACATTTGTGCAGGTAAGGGGGAGCAGACACTTAAACCCAGCAGTGTAGGAGAGAAAGTAAAAGGAAGTCAGGTTTGAACACAGTTGCACACAGTCACTGTATACATGATTTTGAGCGTGTTAGCTGGCCTTTTTGTGTAAAGGAATAGTGACACCTACCTTATGCAAATATGGAGAAGGTTCAAGAACTTACTATAAAAGAGCTTGGATCCTAATGCTCTGAATCGCTCTTGTTAATCCTTGTCAAGAGAATGCCATGTGCTTAGATTACATAAGTTGACTATCAGTAAAGTGGAGTAGAGAACAGAAACCGAAGATATCTCTGAACATTCCTACATTAGCAAGCAGCTTACCCTATAAAGAGAGCCCTGGGAAGTTGTTTAGGCTTCTAATGTACTAGTTCCAAACCCCACACCTGTGTCTACATTGTCTTTTTCCCAGCTCCCCAAGTAAAATATTCTCCCACAGTGACCTGATCTTTCAGGACTCCACTGCCTTCAGTATCATTTTAGCACCAGTTTACTTAGTTAAGGGGACACACAAACACATTTCCACCTCTGAGATGTGCTTAACCTTGACCCGTGTGGTGTAAATACAGTTCCTTGCTGTTCACACAGAGTCAGTGCACAGTGTCCTTCCTGTTCTCTCTGCCCCTTATCAGTAGCAACAGGGCAGCTGGGAGGGAGGGATGAGAAGAACAAATCCACTTGCACAATAGGGACAAACAGCCCATAGCACAAGGCCCATTTACGTGAGTTTCAGCGTCATCATTGAAAAAACAAGAAGTTATTGTCCCAAGATGTCATTTGTTAACGTCTCGCTGAACTTGCATAAGAAGAAAATTCGCTTGCTCTGTTGTGAACCACAGTTTATAAGCACTTTCTTGTCCAAAAGGGCAGTTTTATCACTGCTTTACTGGGGTTGAGAGGTTAAATAACTTGTTCAGTAGGCACGTCTAAGTGTAGAGTGAGAATTGTGCTTCCTGATGGAGTGCTATAGCTGCCACGGCCCCTAGGGAACAGTCTTACATAGCCATCTCTTTGGAAACTTTAACTTCCCATTGCACATGTACCAACTCCCCACAATGAATATAGTCATTATATACTAGTGATAAAGGAAAATTATAATTTCCAACCTACTGGATGTCAGATGTGCCAAGTTCATGTCCCTTTAAATCACAGAATTCCAAAGGACAAAGAAGGTTAAGAATAAGAAATGTTTATTTAGAGATTGCTCCTGAGAGACAGAAGGGGTCCCAGAAGCAGGTTACTATCAAGGCCCTCTGTTTTTTTTTTTTTTAACAGAAAAGTCACAATGTGGGTATAACAAGGGTCAGACTATAATCAACCTATAGGATTCCAAGTATAGCTGCTTAGCAAATATTGATCAATAGAGAAGCAGGTCACATAGCAAGGGTACCTGGAAAGGACAGGGTATTTTTGGGATTAGGTGGATCTGGATGCTCTGGTCACCTCCCTGGGTGATTGACATCTATCTGGACTTCCTGGACTAGGTGGTCCTAATTTTTTAATTGGAACATTTATTGGTACCTTTTAGATATGCATAATGATATCACTCATCATAGAGAAGCTATACCTATACATAGTATATTCTGCCTCTTTTTCCTTTTACCCCGACTTCTATATACAAAAGCTTTGTTTCTACATTTTCTATTTTTATTTTCTTTTCTTAGCCCTTCCTTTCATCTTTCCTTCCTTCCCTCCTTCCTTTCTTCCCTCTCCTCTCCCCTTGTAGCCCTTCCCATTTGAATTCTTCCCATTTCCCAATTCTATTCATGTGGTATTAATTATAGTATAATAGCAAGTTATTGCTTTTCCCTTAGGGAGGCATGTAGGTCATTGTATCCTTATCTGAAAGCCTGGTCTTCTTCTGTTGTGCCTCCAGCCACATTTCTGATGTCTTTATTCTTTCTTCCAACTTCCTTGAAAGCTCAGTCCCTGACTTTATCTTAATTTCAATCTAACTTAGCTGCCTCTACTATGACAAAAACAGACTGATAAAAATTTAAAACCAAGGGCCGGAGATTTGGCTCAGTGGTTCCGGCGCCTGCCTCACAAGCGCAATGGTCCTGAGTTCGATACCAGGTAACCACATACAATGCTGTGCATCGTGACTCACTCCCACCAGCAATCAATACCACATACCACAGTGGCCTGGCCTGGTGGCTCATGCCTGTAATTCCAGCACTTGGGAGACAGAGACAGGAGGATTTGCTGAGTTCCAGGCTTGCCTGGGCTACATAGTGAGCTCAGGGCCAGCCTGAACTACAAAGCAAGACCCTGTCTAAAATAAAATAAAATAAAATAAAATAAAATAAAATAAAATAAAATAAAATAAAATAAAACCAAGCTGGGTATGGTGGTGCATGTCTGTAATCCTGTAATTAGGAGGCTGAGGCAGGAGGATTGTCACAAATTTGAGGCCAGCCTGAGTTACATAGTGAGTTTGAGGTCAGCCTGGACTACATAGCAAGACTCTGTCTCACCCCCCTCCCAACAAATTTTACAAAGAAAGGTACATTTAGTGTTTAATTATTATTATACCTCATTGTTCAATCATTTAAGTGTAATTCTACTAGGTTGATAAAAATTGAATTCAAATCAACAGTGCTTATAACCTGGCTGTTACCAGGTTCTGAGGTACTGAGGATTCCTTCTAGAGACTCTTTCTGTTGGATTAGAACAGTTAGTCCAAGTTCTTGTGTATGACTAGGGAAGAATTAACAAGTGTATACCCAATAGTAAGTATAAGTAGTTACATTTACTGGAGATCATGAAAGGTTGTATTGGGGCAAATCTGTGCCGCCATAAGTTAAAGCACAGACAGAAAAAGATGTTGGAATGACAAAAGCACTGCACATATTTCAAAACACACAAAAGTAGTAATAACCAAAGAGCAATAAGAACAGCAACAACAAAACAAATAAATCAGTGTAATCCAGCCTGGTCCGGTTACCATGCCATCTCCATAATTCGATGGCCTCAGGAGTGTAAGCGGGGATGCAGAATCACAACATCCAGACTCCATGTGAGTTGAGAAGCTTCTTCTTTATTTTTGGAAGTTACAGGTATTCACATAGGGTGCCTTGGGATGTGATTGGATGAGAAGGAGGAAACAGTGTTCATGGCGGGTGGTTTTTTTTTTTTCATTATTCAGTAAACTTTATTGGTATATTATATATACAGCTCACAATCACACAAAACATTGGGGAATTTGTACCAATATGTGACACAGGTCAATTCTCATTTTTACCCACATCCCTGCCCACCCACCCCCTCCCCACCCCCTATATACATACTTTTATTTTTTTCCAAGTCATATTTATCCTTCCCCTCATTATGTTCCCACACCAAATTCCTTTTGGAAATTACAAAAGCTATCATACATTCTGGAGCTCCTTTACTTCTACAGGTACTTATATCAAAGAAAAGATCCGGCCGGGCATGGTGGCTCACACCTGTAATCCCAGCACTCGAGAGGCAGAGACAGGAGGATTGCTGAGTTCGAGGCTTGCCTGGACTACATAGTGAGCTCAGGGCCAGCCTTAACTACAAAGCGAGACCCTGTTTCAAAAAAATAAAATAAAATAAAATAAAGAAAAGATCCGGTGTTTGCATATCTGTGTTCTATTTATTTCACTTATTAGTATGTCCTCCAAGGGTCTCCATTTGCACATAAATGAATCAATCTTGTCATTCTTGTTTTTTTTTTTTGAGACAGGGTCTTGCTTTGTAGTTCAGGCTGGCTCTGAGCTCACTGTGTAGCCCAGGCAAGCCTCGAACTCAGCAATCCTCCTGTCTCTGCCTCCCGAGTGCTGGGATTACAGGCGTGAGCCACCACGCCCGGCTAATCTTGTCATTCTTTATGGCAGAGTAATACTCCATTTTTAAAAAACCACATCTTCTTTATCCAGTCTCCAGTTGATGGGCATTTGGGTTGTTTCCAAGATTGGGCTATCACAAACTGAGCTGCTATGAACAAGGGTGTATATCTGTCTTTCCAATGTGATTTTAAAAATTCCTTTGGGTATATTCCTAGCAGGGAGATAGCAGGGTCGAATGGGACCTCTAGTCCCAGTTTTCTGAGGAATCTCCACACAGATCTCCACAATGGTTGTACAAGCCTACAATCCCATCAGCAGTGGAGAAGGGTTCCTTTCTCCGCACAGCCTCACCAGCATTTATCATTGGTAGATTTTGTAATAGCGGCCATTCTTTGTGGAGTGAGATGGAATCTCACTGCATCTCTCGAATGACCAGTGATGTTGAACATTTTTTCATATGCTTCTTGGCTGCTTTGACTTCTACCTCTGAGAAGTGTCTGTTCATTTCAGATGCCCATTTTTGAAATGGGTCTTTAAACTTGGGGAGACTGATTTGTTTAAGTTCCTTGTATATTGTAGATAATAGCCCTTTGTCTGAAAAACAGCTAGTAAAGGCTTTTTCCCATGTTGTTGGCTGTCTTTTAGCAGTGCCAGTGATTTCTTCTGTTGTGAAGAAGCTTTTTAGTAGGATGAGATCCCATTTGTTGATTCTTTCTGCTAGTTCTTGTGCTATAGAGGTTTTATTCATGAAGTCTCTGCCTAAGCCAGTGTCTCCAAGAGTTTTGCCTAACCTGTTTTCTAGCAGGTTTATTGTTTCTGTTTTAATGTTTAAGTCACAAATTCATTGTGAATTTAGTTTTGTGCATGGTGAAAGGGATAGATCTAGCTTTAGTTTTTGGCAGGTTAAAGCCCAGTTTTTCCAGCACCATTTTTTAAAGAGGCTGTCTTTCCTCCATTGGGGATGTTTGGCTCCTTTGTCAAAAATAAGGTGGCTTAGTGTATTTGGGGTTGTGTCTGTACCTTCTAATCTATTCCACTGGTCCTCAGGTCTGTTACTTTGCCAGTACCATACAGTTTTTATCACAGTGGCTTTATAGTAGAGTTTTAAGTTGGGGATTGTAATACCCCCTGAATGGCGGGGTGTTTTAAGTGGTTTGTTTGCCCTTTCTACAACTGCCTGTCCTTGCAGATTATAGGGAATGCCCATGAAATGCTGAATATGTTCACGAGGAAGGAAAGGAAACCTTTAGAGGTGTAAGCCGGGTCATTATCAGTCTTGAGTTTATAGGGAACAGCCATAACAGCAAAGCAACTGGCAAGTCATTGGGGAAATCTAGGGGAGAGGTAGCAGAAGGCTGAAACTGTGTGGAAACTGGAGGGTAAAGTGACCGCATATCGCCCTGGGGCTTGTGATCCCAAGATGGTGGTGCCCACATGGTAGCCTGAGGGGAAAACAGTGGGCTAGTAGTTCCAGCACCAGTGTGGGAGCCTGAGGGGAAGATGGTGGTGTGCCAGAGTGGTGTGTGTGTGGGATTGCAGTGTAGAGGATCCCAGCAATAAAAGGAGCAGTGAGCAGACCAAGTAAATTATGAATGGAAGGGTTATTGGAAGGTAGGGCAGAACATGAGGGGAAGGTATGAGGAGCTGGGGGAAGCAGTCACCTGATGGGCAAAGGGTGGCTGCATCCCGTTAGGAAGGGCTGGTGCCTGGTAGGCAAAGATTGAAGGGAAGGTGAGCCATTGCCTGATGGGCAGTGCTAGGGCCTTGTAGGCTGAGGTTGAGGGGTGAGCTGTTGTCTGATGGGCAACAGCAGGGCCTGCTAGGTGAAAACTGACTCATACTTTGATACAGACTATCCAGGGGAACTGATAGGTGAAAAGTGACTCACCCGTTGGGGTGGGCTACCCAGGCTGGATGGCAGTTACCATCTTTGTCGGTCCTTGTTGTCCTGTGGGGTCATGCTGTTACGGAGGGTGGGGGAGGAGGATTACCCACAGCAGTGTGCCCCATGTTTGGGCACCAGTTGTAATTCAGCCTGGTCCAGTTACTGTTCCATCTCCATCATCCAACAGCCTTGAGAGGGTGAGCGGGGAAGTGGAATCACAACACCCAGACTCCACATCATTTGAGAAGCTTCTCCTTTATTTTTGGAAGTTACAGGCATTCACATAGGGTGCCTTGGGATGTGACTGAATGAGAGGGAAGAAACAGTGTTCATGGCAGGGTGTGATTAGGCACAAGGGTGGAAGCAGCATTTAGTAATGTATGATTAGTCTGCGTCACCTTCATCAGTCACCTGCATCTGTGCATCGCTATGGTTTCTTAAAGGGGCATGGCATCTTTTCATCCACCATAAGGGGGGAGGGGAATAAGTGGGAGCACCTGGAGAAAGGTTTGGCCACAAATCAGGCTTCCAGAATTTAAAGGCCAAATACCTCTGCTTAGGTGCCCCCCCCCCCCGCATCTCTGGGTGTCATTGACAGGAATGATTGACAGGGTACTACTGTCATTTTAGGGCTTCTCAGCATACTTCCTGCCCCAGAGTTCACTGTGATCTTAACTGTACATATGACATGTAGTGCACATACTATATGAACCTGTAGTGAGGTGGGAGTAGGGTAGAGGGCACAGGAAAGAAAAGCTAAAGGATCCAGCCTCCATGTACTCTCACTTAGGACATCAGAGATCTCCTGGATTTGTGTTATTTTTGTTGTGGCTGCTGTTATTTTTATACCCCTCTGGAAGCAGAAATAACTGTAGGGTACTGTTGTCAGGAGACATTCTACATAATTTTGGAGGAAAAATCACTTCATAAAGTATGACTGTAGCTATCTAAGGCCCAATATCATCTTGCCTGCAAGCTGCCTATGGTATGTTGAAACCTCAACAGTCCCATGTTACTGTGACGCACAAGGGCAAGAGTACATCAATTGAAGACATCCTGGTTCTTTGTTAACCAAATAGTAATAAAAAAGAAAGATTTCACCTGAGGGAAGGACAATTATTTACTAACATGTCATCACATCCCCCTACTATTGTAAGAATGCTATCCTTCCTGTTCTCCTTAACATAGAATTACCACTGACCTCTGAGTCCTATCTCTTGATATTCCCTCCAGTTATTGTGTATACTCAATAAATAATGGTTAGTGTGAGAGTACCTTTGTCTTTGAACACTCTGAGGCACTAAATTCCCAGACCCCCAAATGTACTATGAAATTAGGCATGTCCTTATTGTCTTTTTTAGCCCTTGCTGAAGGGCAAATCAGAGGACTGATCATGTCTCACAGTTTAGAGTTAAATGGAGGGAAAGGAATGATTCCCTCAGTTCATTTTTGTGACTGCACTACATTCCAGATTCCTGTCCTGAACAAAGAATGTAACAAAAAGACCACAAAAGGCAGTAAGGTTTTATATTTATTAAAGGTAGAAAAAAAATATACTCCACAGAGTAAGTGTGGACCTATTAGAAGTAGGAAAAGAGGGCTGGAGATGTAGCTCAATGGTTCTGGCGCCTGCCGCGCAAGTGCAAGGTCCTGAGTTTGATCCCCAGAAACCACATATAATGCTGGGCATGGTGACTCACGCCCACCAGCAATCAATACCACATACCACAGTGTCGGGCGTGGTGGCTCATGCCTGTCTTCCCAGCAGGCAGAGGCAGGAGGATTGCTGAGTTCAAGGCTTGCCTGGGCTACATAAGGAGCTCAGGGCCAGCCTGACCTACAAAGTGAGACCCTGTCTCAAAAAAAGAAAAAAAAAAAAAAAAAAA
>PVIC010016001.1:0-11896 GCA_004025085.1 Thryonomys swinderianus | reverse complement strand
CTCTTCCAGAGTCTGGACTTATGGTGCAGGAATGACAGGTCAAACCTGCACATGTATAGTGACTACTGGCAACACCAGAGGCCTCATGGAGAAATGCACCAGTGGAAGAGAGCAGTGGACAGAGAGGACTACAGCAGAGGGTGAGTTATCCAGGTGTAGACACCACCCACAGAAGGTGATTGGCTGGTAGTAATCTTGAAAAGGGGCCACCTGATCTCAGAACTCAGAACAGCTACAGGCCAACTCCATGGCTCTTGGTATGGAACAGAGTTCAAGTCAACAGGAGGTCAGAGAATGGAGTTCAAAGTGTCAGAAGGCACATGAACTGATGTAGGGTCAAGGAAACTGGTTTTAGCCTCATCCAGAAACCAACCTGAATTTTAGTGGAACTAAAGGGGCAGGCCACCTGGGCCTATCTACTACCCCACCAGGAATATGAGGCTGCTTGCTAGAATTAATCAATTCAGGTCTGGACTCTGCCTGGCTTGCCTACCAGTGACAGCAGAGACTAACATTGAATTGGACATTTTCTCTTTCTTTTTCCTTTTATTTTTTCCTGTTCATCCTTTCTGGTTCTTGTTCAGTTATTTTCTTAATTGGTTCAACATTGCTTCTAGATTTTTTTTGTCAATCTGTTCTGTTCCTGTTTTTATTTCTTCCTTTTCTTTTACTCCCCCTTCTTCTTCACCATTTTCCTAAAGTTTGTCCTTCAGCCTTGCTTCTGACCTCTTCCTCTTCTATTTTTGTTTTTCCCCAACTCCTTTTAAATTTCCACTATTGGTAAAATTAACATATTAAGGTCTTATTTATCGCATACAATTTTTGGATTTATTCTAGATTTTCTTATATAACCACAAATCTAATTCATTTAGTTAAAGGTAGTGAATTAAATTAGAATTAAAGTAGAAAATTAATAGTTATCACAGTCTGTCATTTTCTAGGGAGTACTTGATGCTACTGTTATTATTGACTGTGCTACTTTAGCCAAGATGACATAATTGTGTTCATCAATTGTTTCTCCTGCTATACCAAGACTGAGATTACCTAAGGGCCTTAAAAACAGAGCAAAACAAAATTATGAGCACGTGCCAAAGACCTGGTGGACTGGTCAAATAGGCAGAAACTTTACATCCCAATAAATTGAAGAAGTAAAATCATGCAACAAACTCAAAACCCAAAAACTGGCTACACTTGGAAGACACTTCTGAGAAAGATTCAGGGCTCTAAATACTGCCAATAAAACTACTTACCAAAAGCAATTTGGAAGCATAAGCCCAGGAATTAAACTAGATAATGCAAAGAAAAATAACATGAGACTGATTAGAACCAATGAAAAAATTGGAGATAGTGCAAATGACATAAAAAAAAAACTTATGCAGAGAAGTCATGGCAGAAAACCTCCCAAACAGGGAAAAAGAATTTTACATACAGATAAATGAGGCACACAGGACACCAACCAGTCATGTTCAGAAATGATCTTCCTCAAGGCCTATAATGATCAAGATTCTAGAAATTCAATACAAGAACAAAATATTACAAACTGTTAGGTAAGAGAAACAAATCACCTATAAAGTCAAGCTTATCAGAAGTCTAGAGATTTCTCAGCACAAAATCTCAACTCAAGAACTTGGAATGAAGTATTTCAAACCCTAAGGGAAACAACCCAGGTTGATGAAGCCTGCACGACTATCTTTGAAAATTGATGGAAAAATAAAATACTCCCACAATGAAGAATACCTAAAGAAATTCATGACCAGGTGAGGGATTAGCTCAGTGGTTCTGGTGTCTGCCTTGCAAATGCAAGGTCCTGAGTTCAATCCTAGGTATCACATACCACAATGCCAGGCATGGTGGCTCATTCCTGTAATCCCAGCAGTCAGTACCACACACCACAATATTGGTGTGGTGGGTCACACCTGTAATCCCTTCATTCAGAAGGCAGAGGAAGGAGGATGCTGTGAGTTTGAGACTAGCCTGGACTACATAGTGAGCTCAGAGCCAGCCTGAACTACAAAGCAAGATCTTGTCTAAAAAGAAAGAAAGAAAGAAATTCATGACCACCAAACCAGCACTCCAATGTGTTCTGGAGGATCTTCTATAAAGAGACAATAGGGATTACAATGCCATGAACACCAACAGAATGAATCCACCAGGCAAGGAATAAATTAAATGGAAAAGAAAAGAAGGATCCAAAAATAGGTAAATATCATGACAGAGATAAGACAGCACATATTAATTATAATCATCAATATCAATGGTCTCAGCTCATCAGTCAAAAGAAACAAAGAGGCAGAATGAATCAAGAAGTGAGATCCAACAATATGCTGCATACAAGAAACACAATAAAAAAATTGTAGACTGAAAGTCAAAGTGCAGAAAACAATAGTCCATATCACAGAAACTCAGAGAAAAGCAGGAGTAGCTATTCTATTCACACGCAAGTAGATTTCAAGCCAAGATTGCTTAGGAGAAATAAAGAGGAAACTTCTTGTCAAAGGAAAAAAATGTAAGCGAAAGATGTAAAAATCATAAATATATATGCACCAAATAGTGGTGCTTCCAACTATATAAAATTAAAAAAAAATTTTTTTGAGACAGGGTCTTGCTTTTATAGTTCAGGCTGGCCCTGAGCTCACTATGTAGCCCAGGCAAACCTCAAATGCACAGCAATCCTCCTGCCTCAGCCTCAACCTCACAAGTGCTGGAACTACAGGCATGAGCTACCACACCCAGTGTTATTATGTGGTTACCAAGGATTGAACCAGGGACCCTATGCTTGGTAGGCAGCTGTCAGAACCACTGAACTAAATCCCCAACCTATAAAGTAAATATTAATGGACACGAAAAATAATGTAAGTACTAATACGGCTGTTGGGTATCTGAATACCACATTGCCACAAATAGATCAATTAAACAAAAGATCAACAATGGAATATTAGAACTAAATCAAATTTTTGAACAAATGAACTTAATAGATGTCTACAAAGTGTTTCATCCCAGATCACCAGACTACACATTCTTCTAAGTTCCACGAAGTTTGTTCTTCAAAATAGACCATGTAATAGTTCATAAAACATTATTCAAGAAAATGAAAAGGAATTGAAATTATCCCACATATATTATAATACCACACAGTAGTGAAATTGTAACTCAATAGCAAAAAACCTCCACAAAACTTTATAAACATATGGAAATTAAATAATGACCTTCTGAACAATGAATCAATGATGAAATTAAAGAAGAAATCAAACAGTTTCTACAACTGAATGATAAAGACAATACAACATACTGAAACTTACATAATACAATGAAAACAGTCCTCCAAGGGAATTTTTTTTTTTTAGACAGGGTCTCACTTTGTAGTTCAGGCTGACCCTAAGCTCACTATGTAGCCCAAACTAGCCCTGAACTCACAGAAATCCTCCTCTCTCTGCCTCCCAAGTGCTGGGATTACAAGTGTGAGCCCCATGCCCAGAATTTGGTGTGTGGTACTGATTGCTAGTGGGTGTGAGTCACCATGCTTAGCATTGTGGGTGTGGTTGCCAGGGATCAAACTCTGGACTTTAGGCTGGCAATGCAGATGTGGGAACCACTGAGCTAAATCCCAGGCCCTCTCCAAGGGAAGTTTAAAGTAGTGAATTCCCATACTTTGGAAACAGAGTTGGCTCATATAAACAAAATAAGGCTGAAACTCAAGCTTCAAGAAAAAGAGCAAGTCAGCCCAAAGCTCATACAAGGGGAGAAGTTATAAAGATCAGAGTATAGGGGCCGGAGGGTTAGCTCAGTGGTTCTGGCGCCTGCCTCGCAAGAGCAAGGTCCTGAGTTCGATCCCCGGTAACCACATAGAGTGCTGGGCATGGAGACATGCCCACCAACAATCAACACCGCCTACCACAATGCTGGACGTGGTGGCTCACACCTGTAATCCCAGCACTCAGGAGGCAGAGACAGGAGGATTGCTGAGTTCGCGGCAGCTTGCCTGGGCACCATAGTGAGCTCAGGGCCAGCCTGAACTACAAAGCAAGACCCTGTCTCAAAAAAGCAAAAAAAAAAAAAAAGATCAGAGTATAAATTAATGGAATGGACACCAAAACAATACAAAGAATCATTGAGTCAAAGATTTAGCTCTTTGAAAGGTTAAATAAAATTGATAAACCCTTAACTAGGCTTATAAAAAAGGAGAGAATTGCTCACGCCTGTAATCCCAGCACTCGGAAGGCAGAGACAGGAGGATTGTTGAGTTCGAAGCTTACCTGGGCTACATAGTGAGCTCAGAGCCAGCCTGAACTACAAAGCAAGACCCTGTCTCAAAAAAGAAAAAAAAGAAAGAAAAGGCTCAAATCCATGGAATTAGAAATGACAAGAGTGCAGTCACCACAGATGCTACAGAAATCCAGAAGATCATTAATACCTACTTTGAGAATTCATATTCTGATAACATGAGAAATATACAACAAATGGACAGATTCCTAGATACATATAAATTAGCAAAGCTGAGTCAAGAAGATAAAAAATTCTAAATAAACCAATATCAGTCAATAAAATTGAAAATGTAATTAAAATTTACAAAACAAAGGCTCAGATCCTGATGGATTCACTCCTGAATTCTACAAGAAATTTAAAGATGACCTAATGCTGCTACATCTCAAATTCAGCAATGATATTCAAAGGAAGTAATCCTCCAATTTTATTCCTGGAAGCAAGCATTACCTTCATACCAAAACAAGAAGGATCCAACCAAGAAAGAGAAATACAGGACAATCTTCTTAATGAACACAGCTGCAAAATACTCAATAAAATAGTGGCAAACAGAATGCAGCAAATCATCAAGAATGTTATGCACTATTGATGCAGGAGAGTTAAGACCTAACTCCCCACCTGAAATGCGAGTTTGTGTTCTCTAAAAATCGAAGAATGAATTTTAGGAACGACGGAGGTTTGAGTAGGAAATTTTATTGAGAGAGAAAGCTTCTGCCTTAAGAGAGACAGAAGGGGGGCCCGGAAAGTGGGTAACCCCCTTACCTCACTTTTTAGAGGGCTTTTATGGAGCAAAGTCATGAGGTGAGGCAGGTCTAAGATAGGGGGTTACCAGTAAGATTCAAAAAAGGTGGACGGGTCACAATTGACCAATGAGTATAGTGGGGGCTTCCAATAAGATTTGAAAGAAATGGGCAAACCATGACTAACCAATGGGTAAATGACAAGCATAGTTACTTTAGCAATTTTGACTGAATAGGGCCCAATGAAAAATCAAGCCCTAGAGGGTCTTGCTTATCAGGAGACTCCTCCAGGTGGGTCAAAGTCCTGGCCCGCCATTTGGGGAATTTGCAATTGTTGCATTCCAGGGAGGGGCTGGACTCAGATTTTGACATTCCATCCTGGGAGAATGAGGTCTGCTGGTGACTGCTATCTGGAAGTGTAGTTCCTCATTGATGGTGTTGACCTTTGAGGATGTCCTCATTTTTGCAAGTCTTTCAAGAGCCAGCCCTATCTATCTGCCTACATATGTCTAGCTGGCTTTTCTTTTTCTTTTTTTTTGAGACAGGGTCTCGCTTTGTAGTTCAGGCTGGCTCTGAGCTCACTATGTAGTCCAAGCAAGCCTCGAACTCAGCAAACCTCCTGTCTCTGTCTCCCAAGTGCTGGGATTACAAGCGTGAGCCACCACGCCCAGCACTGTGGTATGTGGTATTGATGGCTGGTGGGCGTGAGTCTCCATGCCCAGCATTGTATGTGGTTACCAGGGATCGAACTCAGGATCTTGCGCTTGCAAGGCAGGCGCCGGAACCACTGAGCTAACCCTCCGGCCCCTAGCTGGCTTTTCTACCTATAATACTATGATCAATTTGGGTTTGTTCCAGGGAAGCAGGGATAGTTCAACATACACAAATCAATAAATATCATACACTATGTTAACAGAGCCAAAGACAAAAACCATATAATCCTTTCAATAGATACAGAAAAACTTTTTTTTTTTGAGACAGGGTCTTGCTTTATAGTTCGGGCTGGCTCTGAGCTCACTATGTAGCCTAGGCAAGCCTCAAACTCAGCAATCCTCCTGTCTCTGTCTCCAGAGTGCTGGGATTACAGGCGTGAGCCACCACACCCTGCACTGTGGCATGTGGTATTGATTGCTGGTGGGCATGAGTCTCCACGCCCAGCATTGTATATGGTTTCCAGGGATCACACTCAGGACCTTGCGCTTGCGAGGCAGGCACTGGAACCACTGAGCTAATCCTCCAGCCCCAGAAAAACTTTTGACAAGGTCCAATACCCATTCATAATAAAAACCCTACAGAAAATTGGTATAGAAAGTCTTTATCTCAGTCTGATAAAAGCCATGTATTACAAACTAACAACCAACGTTGCACTACATGGACAAAAACTGAAAGCTCTCTCTTTAAAATCAGGAACAAGACAAGTATGTCCACTGTCACCACTCCTTTTCAATATAATTCTGAAAACATTAATCAGAATAATTAAACAAAAGAAATAAAAGGAAGAAGAAAAGGAAAGAAAGAAGTTAAATTACCTTTATTTGTAGATGACATGATATTCTACACAGAAGATCCTAAAAACTTCACCAAAAGACTGATAACAAATTGAGTAGCATAGCTGAATGCCAAGTCAACACTCAAAAATCAATAGCCTTTATATATACAAATAACAAACAAACAGAGAAATTAGGGAAACTATTCCTTTCACAGTAATATCCAAAAAAAGAAATACCTGGTAATAAATCTAATAAGGAAGTAAAAGACCTGTACATTGAAAACTACACTACTCTTAAAAAGGAGATTGAAGGAGATATTAGAAAACAGAAAATTATCTCAACCTTATTCTTGGATAGGAAGAATGAATTTTGTGAAAATGGCCATGTTTACAAAATTGTTAAACAGATTTAATAAATCCTAATCAAATTTCCAACAGCATATCTCATAGAATTGGAAAAAACAATCCTAAAATTCATTTTTAACCAGAAAAGACCTAGAATAGGAAAGGCAGTTGTGGACAACAAAGGCAAGGGAAGGGTGTCACAATTCCTAACTTTTATACAGCTAAACCGCTGTAATAAAAAAAAAACAAGCAAACAAACAAACAGCTTAGTGCTGACAAAAGAACAAACTTGAGAGAAATAAAAAAGATCTGAGGATCAGTGGAATAAACTACAAGGTGCAGAAAAAAACTGCAGACATACTCAACCACCTTATCCTTTACAAAAGAGCCAAAGACTTCTGAGAAAATGGTGGAAAGGTGAGCAGCAAAGAAACAACCTCTCTGAAATTTACACTAGAATATAGCAGCCAAAGGAGAACAAGAAGGAGGGAAGTGGGTCCCCAGAACCCAGAAAAGGTCTGAGGCAAGAATTGAACTCTGTAGGGAGACTGACGGCCGAGACTTTAGAGAAGAGGAGGTAGGTACCAACCAATGCTCTCTCTCAGGGAGAAAACAGATTCCAAACCTGCAGAGGAATGGTGAGTTCCATACTTTCATTTAGGCCTCCATGGAGAAATGCACTAGTGGAATGGATCAGTGGACACACTGGACTACAGCAGCTGCTGTTACTGCCATATATTATTGTCCCCAGACAGACAAAGGATCCATACTGTCCAGCAAGGAAGTTCTACCCACTGACCCTGGAGAATGGAGAATCTATGCCAGCCAGTGAGGAAGCTCTGCCCACCACTGCAGATGGACAGAGAATCCCAGCCAGTGAAGAGGTATCCTTTGCTCACCTGCTGCCACCATGGGCCATGCTGAAAAGGGATTAAAATCTGTGTGACAAAGGCACTAGGGGACATAATAACCTTTTTCTTTGAGACAGGGTTTTGCTTTCTAGTTCAGGCTGGTCCTGGGCTCACTATGTAGCCCAGGCAAGCCTCAAACTCAGCAATCTCCTGCCTCTGCCTCCTGAGTGCTGGGATTACAGGTGTGAACCACCATGCCTGGCACTGTAGTATGTAGTACTGATTGCTGGTGGGCATGAATGACCATGCCTGGTATTGTTGTATATGGTTACCAGGGGTGGAAGCAGGAACCTTGTGCTTGCCAGGCAGGCACCAGAACCACTGAGCTAAATCTCTGGCCAATAATAACCACTTTTAAGAGCTGGAACAGTTTGCCCTGATGACAGTACTAGCCTCCAGACTGCTGCACCATAGCTGCCCCACTGTATACCCATGGCACTGCCATACCTCAGTTCCTATCTGCCACATTGAAAAAGAATCTAGTGGGAAAGTGAAGAAAACCAGTGGACTACAGCCATTGGTGATTTCTTGGGCCAACACTCCCTACAGAACCCTGGACTCACTTTGGGGGAAGAATACCTACAGTAGACCTTCAAGCCTGCAGGAGGTCAGAGAGCTCAGCTCAGGCATTGTTGCCAGAATCCAGCCTGAATCCCAGTGGACTACAGATGTCTCCCTGTGAGTAGTCAACTATGATCTATGTGCTGCTTCCCATATGGTCAACAGGTGATAACAGGTCCATGCCTTGAAGGGCCCTTTTGGTATTGTTTTGCTTTTTTTCCCCCCTATTTTCTGCCCTTTCTTTTATTGCTCATTTCTCTACTTTCTTCTTTCTCAGTCAGCCCAACTTTAGTTTTTTTTTCCTCAACTGCTCTTATGTTTATAGGAGGATAAAAACAGTTTCCTGTTTGCCTATTGTTGTTGGATATCCTGATTTGTCTGTTGTTCCTCATCCTCTTTTCCTCATGTCAGCACTAGTTTCCTGAGGTTTGTGTGTCTTGGTCCTCTCTACTCTCTCTTCTGTCCTATTATAGGCAGTCAATTCAGTTTCTAGTTGTCCTACTGCTGTTAATCTGTTCTGTTTTGAATTTATCCCTTGTCTCTCTTTTGTCCTCCAGCCTTGATTAGTTTCCTGGGATTTATGTGATCTTTTTTTTTTTTTGGCTTTTTGAGACAGGGTCTCGCTTTGTAGTTCAGGCTGGCCCTGAGCTCACTATGGTGCCCAGGCAAGCCGCCGCGAACTCAGCAATCCTCCTGTCTCTGCCTCCCAAGTGCTGGGATTACAGGCGAGAGCCACCACGTCCGGGATTTGGTTAATCTTTTTTTGTTGTTGTTGAGACAAGGTCTTGCTTTGTAGTTCAGGCTGGCCCTGAGCTCACCATGTAGCCCAGGAAAGCCTCAAACTCAGCAATCTTCCTGCCCCTGCCTCCCGAGTGCTGGGATTACAGGTGTGAGCCACCATGTCTGGCATTGTAGTATGCGGTGTTGATTGTTGGTGGGCGTGTCTCCACGCCCAGCATTCTATGTGGTTACCGGGATCGAACTCAGGACCTTGCGCTTGCGAGGCAGGAGCCGGAACCACTGAGCTAACCCTCCGGCCCTGGGATTTATGTGATCTTTATATGTTCTCTAACATATTTCTTTTCTTTTCTTTTTTTGAGACAGGTCTTGCTTTATAATTCAGGCTGGCCTTGAGCTCACTATGTAACCCAGGCAAGCCTCAAACTCAGCACTCTTCCTACCTCTGTCTCCTGAGTGCTGGGATTATAGGTATGAGCCACAATGCCTGGCACTGTGGTGTGTGGTACCGATTGCTGGTGGGCATGAGTCACCACACCCAGTATTGTTGTATGTGGTTACTGGGATCAAACCAGGGACTGTGCGCTTGCTAGGCAGGCACCAGAACCACTGAGCTAAATCTCCAGCCCTCTAATCTTATTTTTTAATCTCCCTCTTTCCTTTTATGTCTTTATTCCCCCAACTACCTCTAAGCCTTATTCCCAAAGGATGATGCCACTATATTGAAGGATCTGTACACTATATTGAAGGATCTGTATATTATAGATATAGTTCAGGTTAGTTCTAATTTTTTTTTTTTTTGCTTTTTGTGACAGGGTCTCGCTTTGTAGTTCAGGCTGGCCCTGAGCTCACTATGGTGCCCAGGCAAGCCGCCGCGAACTCAGCAATCCTCCTGTCCCTGCCTCCCGAGTGCTGGGATTACAGGTGTGAGCCACCACATCTGGCATTGTAGTACGTGGTGTTGATTGTTGGTGGGCATGTCTCCATGCCCAGCATTCTATGTGGTTACCGGGGATCAAACTCAGGACCTTGTGCTTGCAAGGCAGGCGCCAGAACCACTGAGCTAACCCTCTGGCCCAGGTTAGTTCTAAATTTTGATATGTGTTCTAGCTCATGAGGTTAAAGTTATCAGGTTGCCACAGTTTGTTATTTCCTGTACTGTGTTTGATACTGCTGATGATACTGATTGTATTATTTTGACCAAGGTGATATGATTGTTCTGTTTAAGTACCTTTTATAGTGTGCCAGAGCTCAGATTGCTTAGGTGCCATTACAAATCCATGGAGGGTGGCCCAGGAGGTAGCCATCTCCTCAGGGGTCTACATATTAGGCAGAAAGATATTTGAAAAAACTGCTGTCCAGGTAGCGTCCCAAGGAATTAAACCAAAAACATCAGCAACAACAAAAACATGGAAAGAAAAATAAACATTTAAGTAGATCTGAAACCCAGATATCCAGATCATCACTAAAAGGGGACCATGGGGAATAATGAGATGGAACAACCTGAAACTCAATCACTGGGAATCTCTGATCTGGTAAAAAGAGTATCTAGTAAAAATGAAATCAGAAATAATTTCTCAGACAACAACAGATATAGTGAAAGATATGATAGTAATACTAAAGAAAAGATCAGGAACTTGATGGAATCTCAGTTTATGAAAGTGATATAATCTGTTAAACAGCTTCAAACAGATTTCTAGGAGATTAAAAACTCCAGTGAACATTTATGGAGGTAAAAGCAAGCTCAGACAAACAATGTAAATGAGAGGACAGAATATCAGATATAGATGACAAAATAGCAGCCAGTGACCAGGAAAGGAATACTTTATGGAAAATAGCAAGGGACTATGAGAAAGCAACCCAGCAGCTGCTAGATGATACAGAGAAAAATAACATAATTATTCACTGATTGGAGTCAGTGAAAACACAGGAGACAATGCAAAAGGCATAAAAACCCCTGATCCCAGAAGTAATGGCAGAAAACCACAAGAAAAGGAATAGAATTTTAACATACACATGCATGAGGTATAGAGACCACATGCTAGTTCATGGAGTATAAGTAAATTCAAAGAAATTGAAATTATTCCCTATATACTGTCAGACCATAATGCCTTAAAATTGGAGATCAATAGCAAAAGAAATTCCAGGAACCTCATAAACACATGGAAATTAAATAACACTTTCCTGAACAACCAATGGGTCATAGAAGAAGCTAAAAAATAAATTAAACACTTTCTACGATTAAATGATAATGCCATTACAACATACAGGAACCTCTGGGATACAATAAATTCAGTTTTGTGAGGGAAATTATAGCAGAGAATGCCCCATACTAGGAAATCAAAAAAAGTTTTCAATAAACAACCTAATTCTGAACTTCAAGCTCCTAGAAAAAGAACATCAAGGCAAACTGAAAGCTCGTACAAGGGAAAATATTATAAGAATTAGAGCAGAAATTAATATAATTGATATCAACAGAAAGATAAAAAATAAATTAACAAATCATGGTCTGGAGATTCAGCTCAATGGTTCTAGTACCTGCCTAGCAAGTGCAAGGTCTTGAGTTTGGTCCCCAGTAACAACATACAACAGTACCAGGTCACATCCACCAGCAATCAGTACTACATACCACACTGTCAGGCATGGTGGTTAATGCCTGTAATCCCAGCACTTGGGAGGCAAAGGCAGGAGGATTGCAGAGTTCAAGGCTTGCCTGGGCTACATAGTGAGCTCAGAGCCAGTCTACACTACAAAGCAAGACCCTGTCTCAAAAAAAAAATATATAGCATATCAAAGAGTTCAAAATGTATAAAAAAAGAATAAATAAAATATGGAGAGCCAAAGGGCAACCA
>PVIC010016000.1:0-34509 GCA_004025085.1 Thryonomys swinderianus | reverse complement strand
CTCGGAGCTGGCGGACGACGGCGGCGCGCCGCTCCCGCTGCCTCCCTGCGGCTACTACCCCGGCCTGTAAGTGCGCTCGCTCGCTCGCTCGCGGGGTCCGGGTGCGGGGCGAGGCCGGCCGCAGAGGGCGCGCGCCGCCGGGTTTCGGGGCGGGCCAGTCCCTCCGTCCCTGTCACGCCGCGCCACAGACGGGGCCGGCCCCGGGGCGGCTTCACAGGTGCGCGCCGAGTCGGCGGCGCGGTGGGAGAAGCGCGGAGCCGCCGGGGGCGCGGGGCCCGCCCGAGTCCTGCAGGCGGCGCACCCCGGCCCCGCGCCCTGGGGAAGTTCGCGCTGGGCGAGGGGCGGAGGGGCTTTCCCCTGGCCCCTCGCAGCCTCCCTCCTCCCCCGGGCCCGGGGCGAAGGCAGGGAGAGGGTCCGGGCCAGGCTCGTGCAGCGGTGGCGCGAAGCCGTTGCCGGGCCGTCGGGGAAGGAAGCTGCGCGAGAGGCGGACCGCGGGCTCTGGGTCCCTGTGCCGGCCTCTGCATCGCCGCCGGCCTTTGTTTCAGAACCTGGTTTTCCTGGGGAGCCTGCCTGGGGCTAGCAGAGGACGAAAAGTTCCCACTCCCCACACTCCGGCACCACACTGCGACTGGCAGATAGTGTGTCTGTCTCCGGCCCCTGTTCTGGCCTGGGAAGCCAGCTTTCGGGACCTGTCGCTCCCTCGCAAGCTGTTTCCCGGGAAAGCGCTTCTTCGCTCCCAAGCAGTTCTGCTGGAGGGAGGGCTGTGCCCCAGGGCGCCTCGCAGGCTTTGTGCTGGATTAGAGCTGCACGCATTCGAAGCCTTCTGTCTTCCCTTTTGCAGTAAAAACTGAGCACCTATTTTTTTCTGAGATAAAAGAAATAAGTTGGAACTGATCTTATTCATCTATGTTCTGTGAAAGTTGAGGTATTTGCTATTAAAGTATTATTATATATTTATCTTTCTTTTAAAAGGCACAATTCACAATCACAAAATTCATCCACTTGAGTTTTGCAGAGCAAAGTTGTTTAATATATCTATTGGGTTTTGCAACCTTGGCTAGTATGTAATTCCAAGACATTTTCATCACGCCAAAAGAAATCTTATAGTTCATGCTAAATTAGAAAATATTTCTATGTCTCTTACATAAACTTCTGGAAGCCTTAATAGACATATGAATCATATAAAAACATAGAGATTTTGTGGAAATGGAGAGTAAAATTCAGTAGGTTGTAGATGCATTTGAGATTCTGCATTTCAATTTCTCCCGTGATGTTGAGGCCAGAGCCCATGGATCATAGTGAACAGCAAGGAGATAAACACCAAGAAAAATAATAATAGAAAGAAACAAGCGAATCAATCCTGGATATTCTGAATACAGCTGTTTTCATATTTGCTTTGAATGTATATCTTTAAAATGCAGATGGGCTTCTTTATTGGCTTCGAATTGAGTTCTACTAAGCTGAGGTAATATGTTTGATAACATCACCTGCTGGCTGCATTAAATCATACAAAACTGTACTTTTTAAAAACCAATTAGAGGGCCGGAGGATTAGGTCAGTGGTTCCGGCGCCTGCCTCGCAAGCGCAAGGTCCTGAGTTCGATCCCCGGTAACCACATACAATGCTGGGTGTGGTGGCTCACGCCTGTAATCTCAGCACTCGGGAGGCAGAGACAGGAGGACTGCTGAGTTCGAGGCTTGCCTGGACTGCATGGTGAGCTCAGAGCCAGCATGAACTACAAAGCAAGACCCTGTCTCAAAAGAAAAAAAAAAAAACCAATTAGACTACCACATGAACAAAACTTTTGTTTTCATTTCATCATTTCTCTCATCACTTGTTTCTGTGTCTGGAGGGGAGAAAAAAACTTGCTTTTAATACTTGTAGTTATATGTCAGTACTGAAACAAAGTTATAGTTTCAAGTTTTCCTGCAGACTTTTCCCAAGGCTTTCTTCAAATGTGGCTTGCTGTATCATGCAAATATATACTTCTCTACCTTATCTGTTATTGAGGGGATAAGTATTTTCCTCCCTTCCTTCAGGAATCCCATGCTACTGATACTGGAGAGGATTCAGCAACAGAGGAGTGAGCAGAAAGGATTTTAACAGGCTTCCGCTCATGATGTTGCGAGTAGTGCAATAAATACAAGGGACGCCTTCTCCAGTGTTCGGTCTGCACCTTAGCAGAACCTAGTATTTCCAGGACTTCGCCGTTACTTTTCACCTACTGTTTTCTGTGACAACGTCTTCAGCTTTTTCCAGTTAAACAATCAAGGAACTTTAGAATTATAAGCAACAAACAACAGTACTGCAGGCTCTATAATGTATGATAAAATAGCTAAAGAAAATCACTTCTTTCTGGTAAAGAGTATAAATAAACTCTTCCATATTTTTTTGACTTGTCATTTAAGCAATTTTCTGTATTTTTTTCAGAGTAGGCGGTGTATTACTTGTAGTAGTGGCAATCACTATGTACTTTAGATATGGTATCATTTTCTCAAATCACAGACATTTTCACTTGAAGATCTCAAGTATTTGTAACCTGCCATTTCTGTGCTATATTCTCTGACTCTTACTGAATAATTGTTTTACAGTTCCCTTTTGTAGAATAATTCTTACATATAGTTTTGGAGCATTTACTACTGAAAGGTGTTAACTTATCTAATTTGAGAGGGGTTAAATATTTTTAGCTCTTAATAGTATAGTTCTTAAGCAGTGCTTAGATGAATATTATTCAAGTTTTCTTTTTTGCCCCAAAAGTTCAGTTGGAAATCAATGAACATAACTTTATCATGACCAATGTTTAGTGGTGTTTAATTAGAGAAATCCATGTCCTGTCAAGGTCTCAGGAGGAACGCTGGAGTTTATTTAAAATTTAAAATGTATCTCTGGTCCATTACTTCTAAAACAGAGGAAGAAAACCACACACACAGGCATGTACACACTCTCTCTCTCTCTCTCTCTCTCTCTCTCTCTCTCTCTCGTTAAGGTTTCTAAAGTCTCAAACTTTGAAACCTAGTCCAGCTAAACCTTTTACTAGAAAGGACTCACTGAATATAAACAATAGAACAGTGAACTATTTGTAAACTATAGCTCTGGCAGTGTAGTAAATTAGGATACTCTTTAGAAACTTTCCTATAAGACCTAGAAATATTGGATAAAATATTTTAAATGATTTAAAAAATTACTTAATTTTCAAAATAATAACACAAATCCTATTTGGTGGGAGCCGAGATAATTAAAGCCAGAATGTAGATTGTGAAGTGACACTGTGACCCCTGGGAAGTCCTGTGCCTCTGCGGCCCATGCGCCTGAGTGCGGCATCCCTTTGAGACAGCAGGAAGGTAAAGCCTTCCTTTCCAAGGGAGCAGAGAACTGAGCTGAGGCATTCCTTGCATAAAACCAGATTCTTTATTTCAGTAAAAAATTAGGCTAGGAAATTATGCCCACCAGCACAGAGTGGGAACAAGAAACTACATACAGTAAGATGATATCCCCTGAGAATTTCATTTTGGGGCCTGGATGCGATGCCATTTTTCTGTTTTTGTTTTTTTTTTGCTACCGAGATGACCTAAAAATCCTCAAAGACCCCAACCATGTAAACTACTTAGGATTTTCTTGAATAAAGCAAGTCCCGCTAAAGATATATTCACTATAATTAATGATGAAATGTATGAAGAAACAGTCAGCCAAAGACAGAATCCATGTGAAAGCCAGCATAAGATATAACAGCAGTACTGCATCCTAAGGTACTGAAGATAATGTAGTAACATGAAAGAGAATACAAGATAAGGGAATTTGAAAGGCTGACAATATAAAGAGAACACACAAAAACCCCAAGAAAAGAACAAGATATTTTAAAAAAGTAGATTAATGAAGCATTTATAAAGCCAAAATATAACTCTAGAAATAAAGCATAGGGAAAGAGTTAAAATGCAGATCAGACATAGTATAACTAATAAGAATGCCCAATATGCAGGCATATAAAAAATGCAAAATACTGACATTAGTAAGAGTCATAGAACTAGAAAGTGGGAATACCAGAGGGAGAAAATAGAGTGGGGAAGAGGTAACATTTAGGTAGATTTGGGTGATGATTGTTCAGAAATGGTGCATTCTCATGATGTGGTACATAAAAAGAAACGATGTAAATACACTTAAATTGCAGAATACCCACCAAGGATGAAAAGAAATTTTAAAATTAATTAAAATCTGGGGGGCTGGAGATTTAGCTCAGTGGTTCTGGTGTCTGCCTCGCAAGCTCAAGGTCCTGGGTTCAATCCCCGGTAACCATATACAATGCTGGACGTGGTGACTCATGCCCACTAGCCATCAATACCACATACCACAGTGCTGGGCGTGGTGGCTCATGCCTGTAATCCCAGCACGCACTCAGCAGGCAGAGGCAGGAGGATTGCTGAGTTCAAGGCTTGCCTGGGCTACATAGTGAGCTAAGGGCCAGCCTGAACTACAAAGGGAGACCCTGTGTCAAAAAAAAAAAATTAATTTAAATCTGGTAACTGACTTTTAAAATTTAAAATATTTACAATGGAAATATATTCATATTTTAGCTTTATAATTTATGTAATGTGTAGCATGTAAGAGCTATTGTCTTTTACATAAAATATATTTTATTCTATATTTATTAATGTGGTGTTTTATACTGAGTCAGTTTCTAGTGACAATAGAGTCACTTTAAAACATAGCTATGGGCTAAAACTTTTCCAGTGCAACATTATTATACCATAATATTATGAGACCCTCAAATTCTTAATTTCATACTCTATTTCACATTGTGACAACAAAAATTGCTTTTGCAATTGGTCATGATGGATCCTTGAAAATTTTTACTGACTTCAGGGAGGTTTTATATGGCCTGAAATCTGTATATCAAACCTAGTCCCAGACTTTGAACTCTAGATTTAAGAGAGATGCAGTAGCCCAATATTAAGGCCATAGATAAGTGAAATCTCCCAAACATAGCCATCTTTTCCTCTAAGCAAAATAAATTCAGGTTTGAACACACCTATGCATTAAATAAGGGAATGAAAAATTAAAACCAGGCCAGAAATCTTTTCCTGACATTGTTGCTAATAGAACACACTGCTTTCCTAAGAATGTTTAATATTGAAGTTAAACTATAGACTCAGGCCTAGAAGTAATTATTAAAGTAATATACTCTTTTAAAATAATATTTTTGTCCCAAATATCTGTTTTACTTTTTATACTTATTTGTTTGGACATCTCTTCCCCTTTCTATGCTGTAAACCTCTTGGGTGGGCTGTCCTTCACTCTCTACACTTAGCATGCAGAGGACCAACACGAGAGGCTCCCAGTGACTTACTCCTCAACAAAATTTCTTCTCCTGAACACAAATTCTGACAAAGAGGGGATGATTCTGGTTTACCTCATAAAATCTATCAGGATCGACTCATGTAAAAGCATGAATATCTACAGAGCAACAGTTAATTTTGTATTCCAGCTGCCTGTGACTATGATCCATTTCCTTATACAGAATCTTTCACTATGACCCATTTTTTTTTCTAGAGGACCTTTCAGCTGCCACCAACATGTTACTCTCCTTTATCTCGTTAAGTTTCCCAAGCACACATCCTGAGATGAGGCTGTATTTTCACTGGAACCTGTTCAATTCTCAGGGATAACCAGAGTAGATAGAAAACTCAAGACTGGCTAAATCTGCTCTTCTATCACTTTTAAAGAGTCTTGGAGTTCTCCTAAGGAGTGAAGTTGTCTATGGTTCATTCCACTGGCACCATGCTTACCTCCTCCGACCATCTTCAATCAATTTAGCCTTCAGTAGTGTTAAGATAGACAGAGGAAGGGCATCTTCCCTTTTTTGTCTCCAGTGTAAGATCTACCTTTCAAATGATTTCCTCTTCGTGGTTTTCCTTTCCTGAATGATTGGCATCAGGTATATCCACTAATTTAAGCAAAGACCCCACCACTTACCAACAAAAGTATGGCTTCCCCCAAAGATGTGGTCTTCTAACCCAGAGACCAGTTATATCAGAGTGTGACAATCCACTGGCAGTACATGGGGTTTCCAAATAAAAGCAAAGCATTCACTTCCTTACAAGATACAGTTGTCAGTGACAAAATCAGTCAAAGGGAGCCTTTGTGATATGATATATATATTTTTTTGAGACAGGGTCTCGCTTTGAGTTCAGGCTGGCTCTGAGCTCACTATGTAGCCTAGGCAAGCCTCGAACTCAGCAATCCTTCTGTCTCTGCTCCCGAGTGCTGGGATTACAGGCGTGAGCCACCATGCCCAGCACTGTGGCATGTGGTATTGATTGCTGGTGGGCGTGAGTCTCCACGCCCAGCATTGTATGTGGTTACCAGGGATCGAACTCAGGACCTTGCGCTTGCGAGGCAGGCACCGGAACCACTGAGCTAACCCTCCGGCCCCCTATTATGATTTTTTTTAACACATACCTTATATAGTGGTTAAGAATTCAGCAGGAAGCCTAGTTACAGCAGGAAGCCTTATTACAACTTTTGTAATAGGATCTAAAGCCTAAAGCTAAGACCTGGAATTTTACTAAAACAGATAAATAGAACAACTATCAACAAAAAACATAGTTGTGAAATAAAAACTTAATGGAAGAATTAAGGCACAGATTGGATAAAGAATAATTGATGATAATACCCCAGATTCAGAAATAAAGAAGTAGAAACTTTGAACATTATTTAAGGGCTAAAGATTTACAGTTTGGAAGCTGCTTCTTAGGAGAAAGCAGTATAAGAACCACCTTTGTCTCTGATGTCCACTATTTATAAGTCAGTGTCTCCCACAGCCCCTTGGATGGTCTCTTATAATTGACCATTGTAGAGTTCTGTGTTCTGCATAATTAAAGCCACTATTATGTGTCCAGCCCTCCTTTGACTTGAAGTAATGAATATCTGCTATTAACAAATAATTACCATGAAACATATTTTTAAGGTGCTAACATTGTAGATTGTTGAGTGATTCCCAGATGTGTTTAAATGCACACACTTACTTTTTAACAGATTGTTTACCTCTAAGAAGACACTACATTTTTTTTTCTAGACAGTTACGTTCTTGGAGTTACAAGAAGTAAGTTTGTATGGTAATTCATCTTTTGGAGAGTAAAAGTCATAAAGGAAAACATTTTTCTTAGCCTTTTTTCTCTCACTTTCATAAAAATGCTAAATATAATTGGATCCAGTTGGATAAAATTACCACTCATGATTGCTCTTTGTTTAGGAAATCTTCTGCTGGGACTTTGGGTACAGGGAAAAGTGCTTGTCTATAAGTCCAAAATCAATTATACTTTTGCGTCTAGAATTTGTTATGCTGCTCAAGACTTAAGGCATGTGATTGGCTGAGCCACACTTCTTATAGATCTGTTTAGAACAGCATATCTGATGAGGGTTATGGATCCCCAAACCACAGAGAGCGTTGTGATATCACTGTTCTCTGCTTACTTCAGCTGACTCAGCCACAGAAAGATAAGAAATGATGTTCATTAGAATTACATAAAATTCACTGGAAGTTTTTTTTGGGGGGGTTATTTTTATCTTTATTGGTACATTGTATATACACATCATGCTCACACTCAATATTGGGAATTTGTACCAGTATATGACACGATTTAATTCTCATTTTTTCCCATTCCCATACCCACCTTACAACTCCCACCCCTAAATACATAAGCTTTGTTTACCTTTTTTATATTCCATGACATTTTTTCTTTACCTCATATTACTCACCCCTCCACCACATTTCCTTTTGAATATTTTCTGTTCCACAATATCCATCATACATTCTAGAACTCATTTCAGTTTCTCCTATCAGAGAACAAATATGATAATTACACATCTATGATCCATTTATTTCACCTATGAGTATGTCCTGAAGGTACATCCATTTGAGTATAAATGACTCAAACTTATCATTCTTTAAGGCAGAGTAATACTCCATTTTATGTAAAAACCACATCTTCTTTATCCAGTTTCCAGTTAATGGCATCTGGATTGCTTCCAAGATTTAGCTATCACAAACTGAGGAGCTATAAACATGGGTGTACATATGTCACTATGATATAATTCTTTTAATTCTTTTGTGTATATTCCTAGCAGGGCAATAGCAGGGTCAAATGGGGACTCTAATCCTAGTTTTTAAAGGAATCTCCACACTGACTCACTGGAATTTTTTGCTTTCTGCAGAGAACTATTCCCCAAACATTTGTATTTATTTATGGCAATTAACACTTTTTAAATACATTCTCTGTCATGTCCTTCTATTGTTGTCATGCAGACATAATTTCCTCTCTAGAGTAACCACTTGATGTTCTTAATAGCTATTTTATAAATAATGCTAAAATTTACAGGTGTTAACAACTATGCAGAAACTCAAGACAGCTGGTAGATTGTGTTCAACTAGGAAAAACCTGATACATCTCAGTGCAGGTTGGAACACAGGCTCAGAAGGGCTGGCATGTTGCACCATATCTGCTACCCTCTCAGCATCCTGTATAATTATGCTGTTGTCAGGCACAGCTGGATAGAGTGGGCTGTGCACTTGGAAAGCATGCTTATTATTCCTTCCTTCTGCTCTCTCTTGTCAGAGTTTAAGATTGCCACAGGTTGGCTCTGGTATTCCTTGTGATGTGCTTATTATATCTAAATTGCTGCATGAGGGTAAGACATAAAAAAAGTTATAAACAGCAATGTATGTTTAACCACCCACTTCCTCTTTCTATTGAAATTTTAACCATCATTGGAGGTCAAACTTTATATCCTGTATTTTTCACAAGTCTATTGATTCATTTACTCCAGTCCTTGTTCTTTGTTTTATTTTATTTTTTCTTTTAACTTTTATGTTTCATTAGTACATACTTTACTCATGTTTATAGCTAGGCCCTCTTCTACGTGCTTTAGAAGTATTAACTCATTTAATCCTTTAAAAATATGGGATTGCATTTTTAAAATCTTCATTTCACTGTTGAAAAAGAAAAAAAAAACATAGAAAATGAAGGATGAGTAATTTGCCCAGTGTTATACAGGTGCTAGTGGGAAAGAATGGGAGGGATGAAAGGAAGAGGAAAAGGAGTCTGTTTTATCACTTATCTCAATAAACAGTGAAATGAGATTTTGGAAAATTGTCTATCTTTGTCACCAGAGGAACCCTGTGTGTATCAAAATAAATAGTCTGTACATTACTATTTTTACTAAAGATCCACAAACTGACTCTTTAAAGACTTTCTTTCTTTTTCTTTTTTTTTTGCAAAGCTTTCTTTAAAAAAAAAAGTCTCCTTATCATGTTGGCGAAATTGTTCCTGTTCTCTAATGCAGGTTGTATTAGAGAAACCAACTCACTTGATAGTGTGAACCTGGACATTGCACCATAGGATCTGCCCAATTTTTTTTTTTTTTGAGACAGGGTCTCGCTTTGTAGTTCAGGCTGGCCCTGAGCTCACTATGTAGCCCAGGCAAGCCTGGAACTCAGCAGTCCTCTTGTCTCTGCCTCCCTAGTGCTGGGATTACAGGTGTGAGCCACCACCCCCAGCAACATTTTTTAATTTAAATCTTTATTGGTACATTTATATACACACATTGTGATCACACACACTATTGAGAATTTGTATCACTATATGACACAATTTAATTCTCATCTTTTCCTATTCTCCTACCCAACCTACAGTCCCCTGCCCCTGTATATGTAAGCTTTGTTTCTCTTTTTTATTACCATATTTTTTCTTCCCCTTGTTACTTACCTCTATACCCCATTCCCTTTCAATATTTTCTATTTTTATGGAGTTAAATGGTTACAGATAAATCCATTTTTGTTATGGCTGTGTAATCTGTCTTGAAACAGAATTTTGTGATGAGTAGAATTAAAGGCTGCAGGAGTGGCTATGAAAGCCTGATCCCTGGGCAGAGTGAAATTCCGCATCCCCAGGGAGAGGGTCTCTGTAGGGACCCTTTCCGTGGAGAGGTATTTGGGCTGACAGTGTTGCATCCTGAAGGAACTGTTAACTTATTACAAAAAACATTTGCTTAAGTTCTTTTGATGTGCTATATTTGAAAACTGTGAACATAGTATTTTATCAAGTATAACCTTCTATTAATTGTAACTGCCCTGATATTTTATGTGCCTTTAAGACAAACAAAAAGGAAATGAACTAGCAGTTAAATGAACCATCAACTAAAAAGTAAAATTAGATTTCATTTTTATCTTTTGAAACAGTTCTCTATACTTAGTCAGCAATAGATTTGAATTATATTTAACTCATAAACATGAACAAGAAAATATAAACAACATACATTTGTAACAGTCTCACGAAAGCACCTTGACATGTGGGAATGGACTCTCCTGAGTTCCTTTTGAAGTAGTCACTGCTTATATTTTCCACACAGTGTTGTTCTCTGTGCCAAGCAGAGCATGGGTGATGAAGCATTTCTTTGAAGAATTTGAAAAATCTATGATAAATCAACTTTTTTTGGTGCCATGCAGTTCAACTGACTTTACAATGATTTAAAAGCAGACTGCTCTAACAGTTCCAGAATACTGCTAAAGAAATCGGATTTACCCTCATTCCTCATGTGTGCCCAGTGCCCCTCCCCGTTTGTCACTTATGCTTGCTGAATTGCTCCCCTACTTTCTTCAACCTTTGTTTTCAAGGCGTTGTGATCAGTTCTGAACCTTTGTTTTTAATTTTTATTTTCGTACTGGAGGTCACATTCAAGTCCTTGTGCTTGCGAGGTGGGAGCCAGAACCACTGCGCTAAATCCCCATTCTGAACCCGTGGCTGCTGCTGCTCTTAGCGTTTGTACCAGCAGTGGTGAGGAAAACTGGGTCGTGTAATGTCCGCCCGCTGACGGACAGCAATCACAAGGCTGAATCTGTAAGACATGCTCTCTTCCAGGGCAGTTGAAATAGGAGAAGCAAGTCTTAGAATGAATGAAATACAACCTTGAGGATGCTAGAGCTAAGGTAGGTGATAGCAGAGACATGAAAAACTGTGAGGCAAACTCTATCCATTATGATCTGTGTAGAATTCAAAAGTTTAAAAATAGATTGAAAACATTCTAGCTGAAGATCCAATGATCAGATATCATCAGTAAATTGGAAAATACTATATTTTAAGTCAGAAAGTTGTCATCCAATGCTTACTATATACCAAGTGCTATTCATGAGATACAGGTTTTTCAGAGCATAAATAGGAATTTGTGTTGTACTTGATATCAGGAGATTAAAATGAGAGGATTTCATTTTATGAGACAGCATGTGAGAAAAATTGCCTTTCTGGATTCTTTAAAGTATGAAACAATAATTGTATACTTAAAAGTTAAAAGAATATGAAGTTTATTATCTTAATAGTGACCTTCTTTCTCATTTAGATTCTCAGCATATTCTTCAAATTATGCTATTTCAGAAAATATGAAGGAAATTTTTAAATCACCTAAGATTTTATAGGATAAAATGTCTGAAAAGGATGAAAATTTTGCTATTAAGTAAACTTAAGTGTGCTGATTTGGTATATATATATATTCTATATATATAGAGAATATATATAATTGATTATATTAATTGATTGTCTTATGATTATATTAATATGATTGTCTTATATAATATATATATATATAATGTTATCTAATAATTACTATGTTAAAATTAATTAGCACATTGTCAATACCCGTACTGTGTATTAGATCCCCAAAACTTGTTCACCTTATAACCTGAAGTTCCTGCTTTTGGACCAGCCTCTCTTCAGTTTTTCTAACCTCCAACCTCTGGCAATGATAGTTCAACTGTCTACTTCTATAATTTGGCTGATTTCAATTCCATGATTAAGTGAGATTTTGTTTTAGTGTAATATCTTCCGGGTTCATCCATAGGATCACAAGCGATAAAATTCTTTTGTTTTGTGAATAAATAATACTCTGGTTGGATATAGGTACCACCGTTTTGGATCTGCCTACCTGCTGATGCCTGCTTAGTTTGTTTTTTGTGTTTTGGCTATTTTGAATGATGCTTCAGTGAACATGGAGAGGGACAAGTCTCCATGATTTCATTTCTATGCCCCAAAGTGTAATTTGCTCAATCATATGGTTCATAAGTAGTTCTCTAGCATATTTTATTTACTTTTATTTTACATTAAATTTTACATAGTTTACCTATCATGTTATATGAAGATTTTCCCCAAAGCTTTAAAATGGTTACAATGAGAGCTCCAGTGGCGCAATCGGTTAGCGCGTGGTACTTATATAAAATGATTACAATGTGAAAATTTTCTAAAACAAAAGAAAATCTATATAAAGTTTAAAATTTAAATTCTTTTAATTTATTATAATTAACAATTACAACAACATAAAAAATAGCAGCAAGTAATGCTTAGTATTTCTTTATGCCAGATACAGCTCTAAGTCCTTGGTCTATTTTTTTTTTTTTTTTTTTTTGCTTTTTGAGGCAGGGTCTCGCTTTGTAGTTCAGGCTGGCCCTGAGCTCACTATGGTGCCCAGGCAAGCCGCCGCGAACTCATCAATCCTCTTGTCTCTGCCTCCCGAGTGCTGGGATTACAGGCGTGAGCCACCACGTCCGGCATTGTGTATGTGGTGTTGATTGTTGGTGGGCGTGTCTCCACGCCCAGCATTACATGTGGTTACCGGGGATCGAACTCAGGCCCTTGCGCTTGCGAGGCAGACGCTGGAACCACTGAGCTAACCCTCCGGCCCTCCTTGGTCTATATTAACTCATAGCATTTGTGTGAAGAATTTATTTGCACTTGACAGATGATGAATGCTTATAAAACCTAAGTCACTTGCTCAAGATTCCACATGGTGGATTGATGATGTTGAGCCTAGACATTTTGGTTCTAGAGTATAGATTTTTTTTTTTTTTGAGACAGGGTCTCGCTTTGTAGTTCAGGCTGGCTCTGAGCTCACCAGGTAGCCCAGGCAAGCCTCCAACCCAGCAATCCTCCTGTCTCTGCCTCCCGAGTGCTGGGATTACAGGGCGTGAGCCACCATGCCTGGCACTGTGGTATGTGGTATTGATGGCTGGTGGGCGTGAGTCTCCACGCCCAGCATTGTATGTGGTTACCAGGGATCGAACTCAGGACCCTGCGCTTGTGAGGCAGGCGCCGGAACCACTAGCTAACCCTCCAGCCCTAGAGTATAGATGTGTTTGATCAAAACAATATATTTTAATTAGTAATAGCTTATTTTATTGTTTAATGATTATTAGAAATGTATCTCTCAAAAGATGTTAAAACTCTTGATGTCTTGATAAAGGAAGCTTAGTCTAAGCTTTGAGACACTTAGTATTTTAGAAACTTTTACACCTTCAGTCAGTCTTGGGAATGGGTGAGGTTATAAGTTTATTTTTATAAAGTGACAGAAGAGACATTGCGAAGTGGAGGGGCGAGGATGTAGAATAGTGTGATAGCTTGACTGAAAGTATAAGGAAATCAAAAGGATGTTCTTGGAAAGAATCTTATGTTTATGGAAGACTTGAAATAAGTTACAGTAGCAATATATCCGCCCTTGCTCCTCCTGAAAAGATTTTGTATACTCCATAGTCATGAAGGCTCTAGGTTAAAGACTGTGGACCTAGAGCAGGGCTTCTCAAAAGTTGTTCCAACATCCCCTGGGAACAAACTATTGGATTCTAGCCAGATCTACTGAATCAGAAACTTCAAGTGGTTCATACATATCTGGCCCAGAGTAAACTCAGTATTTTAGCAGCTGCCTGAATGTATTCTTGTCTTTATTCCATCCCAGAGGGGCTTTTACAAATAATGTTACATGTGGTACTTGAGTAAGGTGCTTACTCTCCAGAGACCAGAGAGTCTTTGTTGTTCTAATTATTGTCAGTTTCTAATGCAACACTATCGTAGGACTTCCTGTAATACTGTCCTGTATCTGTTCTGACCATTCTGACAGTCATATTTAGTATTTGGGATGTGGCTAGAGCAACTGAGAAATGCAATTTTTAGTTTTATTTAAATTCAGTTACTTTAAATTATTGTATGTGGCAAGAAGTTATCCTAAGGGACAGCACTGTCCCTTTCTTTTACAGGTTAGTTTCTCAGATCTCTAGTAGAAGAAATATTCATAAAGAACACACTATGTGGCAAGCAGTACCCTAAATATCTCAAATGTATTGATTCATTTACACTTCATGACAATGCCATTGAGCAGGCTTACTATTACTTCTGTTTTACAGATCACAAAGGTAAATCTCAACATGCAAAGTAATACTTTACAAGATATATCATTGATTACTAGGAATGATTCAGACCTAAATACTTTTATTCCAGGTCATACATTCAGAATACTCTCTCTGATAAGGTAATTTTAATACTTCTAGTACTATATTTCAAAGGGATCAGAAAAAAACACAAAGGCTATGTTCCTATTGTGCTTCAACTCATGACAGTAGGCTCCTAACTACAAGTGAGTATGACTCTGAGCATTTTACTATGCAAAGTATGATTTTTTTGTATGAATATTTGTGCAAAAAATTGATGTCATTTGTTCTAAAATTTAGTGTTTTACAATGTTATGACATATTGAACGGTTCCCCCAAATCTTATGAGCTCATAGGCAGGACTTTAGTCCACTGATGGATTTGTAGCTGAGTGTGATGTTGGGAGGTGAAGCCTAGTGGGGAGAGGTGGGTCACTGGAGTTGTGACCTGGAAGAAAATATCCTTCCTACTCCCTTGATCTCACTCTGCTTCCTGCTGTCCTGCCATTGACCGTTTGTCTTCTGCTTTGCAGCCAGCTGACTTTGAATCAAATGCCTACCAACTGTGAGTCAAAATAAATGTCTCCTCCTGTAATTTGTAAGCTGGGGCATTTTGTCTCCAAAAGGAGAAAGTAACTAAGACATATAGAAACCTATACTTCATAGTGAAAAAAATTAAAAAAGGAGAGGAGCAAATAATTTTAAAACATGTAAATCACATGCAAAGGGATTTACCCTAGAAACTTCTGCTTCTTGAATTTATGCTTCTTGAATTCAGGAACTTCCTCAGATTCTTGTACTAAATACATGGTGGCACATTCCAGTTCTTCAACTTCCATTGAAATCAGGTGATTTCCCTTAATTTCTTACCTGTTTTTTTTTTTTTTTTTGGTCTTCATTTCTTCAGTTGCAAACTTTATTTTTAAATAGGTTAGCTTCTTCTTTTTTCCTGATTTGTCCTTTTTCTGGTGGTTTAAAACAGGAAGATTAGTCCAAATTAAGAACGACTACAATGGCTCTTTGGCATCTTGTGATATTTATGGCAGGTTTAGTTCATTTACCCAGGTGACCAACCACATCTTTTTATAATAGTGTATAGCTTAGTTACTTGTCAGATATACTCCAGGCAATTTTGTTAATAGAAATTAAATTTAAAAACCTCTTAAATTTACTTTTAAAGCATTTTAAATATATACCCTGTAATTTTTATTTATACACAAACATAAATTAATATGTGTATATTCATAAAATATGTATAAGCACCAAAAGTGCTATATGTATATGTATCTCTCATATATATGTGTGTGTGTGTGTGTGTGCGTGCGTGTGTGTGTGTGTGTGTGTATGTGTGTATAAATGTTTTGAATGAAACTATACTGTAGTACTTAAGTTTTTCTTTCCTATTTAATATTACAAATTTTAGGGAGTTTAAGATTATTTGTAGAGTTCTCTGGATATATTGCTCTCTGGATCTGCTCTTATGTTCCTGAGTAAAAGAGAGGATTGGGATTGTGCATGTAGTCTAGCTTGTACCATCAACTTTATGCCAAGAGGAGCTACTGTCCCTTAAATATCCACTAGATGACATGGAAGGTAGAGGAATTAAAAAATATGAAAACCACTGCTCTTGAACATATTTAAGAATCTGGTTGATTAATTGGTCTTGTCAAATCCCAAATTGCCAAGCAAATAATAAAACCAAGTAAAGGAGTCTGGTATAAAGGCAGGATAGCAAAGGACATTGTGACCTTAAGATGGTATTCATCATAAAAATGACAGTCACCATTTAACTCTGGTCAGTTCTTGCTATGAGGCACCAGAGGCTTGTGCTCTGAAACTCTTTGATTTTGTGAAGATAACCAGAAATAAGATTTTATATGGGAGGTGTTCTGGTATTTCAAACACCAAGTGGTCCAAAGGGATAATAGATCAGATGTAACTTCCAGATTGATAATTTTTAAAGATTTAGAGTGAATAACAGGTCAGTTCCCATGAAACTCTAATTAGAATTTGAATAAAATTTGCTTGTTTGAATGTTAACATAACCACTCTCTTGATCAAAACAAAGCAAAAGTAATTATCTCAGTGTCATGGAGATTTTATTTTTATTTCTGAAGTTGGGCTGATAAATACTGCTTTTTCACAAGATAGTCAGCTGTAATTTAAAAAGGAACTATAAAAAGATAGATTAAATTGATAGTCCTTTCAAGCTTGTGGGAAAGTAAATCCTGTGATAAGACCCTTTCAAATTAACAAAAATTTCTCCTAATTCCCTTTTAAAAGACTTTAGGAGTGTCCATGATGGTTAGAATTTTTAAGACTTAAAATATTTATTAAACTCTACACCAATAATTTCATGGAAAATCTTTCTCTAGGGAATATCTGGGGTGGTATTCCTCAAAGTTTTATAAGTAAACATTTATTTACATAAAAGTATTAACATTTTATTTCCCTGTCTACAGAAAAATCATGGCCAGTTCTCACTGTACCAGCCTACTGGCAGCACACGTAGAGTACTTTTAACATTTGTTTTACATTAAAAGTTCATATCCTTTTCCATGAGGTTCTCATGCTCATCTGAAAATAAAATCCTTTTTCCACCACTGCTTCCCACAAAATACGGAATCTATTTATCCATAACTTTGAACAGCCTTAGGTCACACCACGTCCTTAGTGGTGCTCATTCCGGGGCCGGGGGATGCCAGTGGCTCACACGGATGACTGTGAGCAGTGGATATCAACTCGGCTGCTTATCAGTCTCAGGCCACAAGCAGAGACACTGAGCACACAGAGCCTTTCTAGACAGGAAGAGGAAACAGGGGAGGCAAGAGGAAGCCTACAAAAAAGAAAAATGCAATAGAAGCCTGGTCCATTTCAACATGGCAGAAGGGGAGGGTGCTGTGTGACCCCACTGAAATGAAAGCTACTTTGTAACAGAAGAAATAACAGAGGGTCCATATGTTCCATGACCAGTTGACCCCAAATCTAAAGCATCCGGCCTTTGAAGAATGGGTGAAAAAGGCTGATTTCCCTGAAAAGACAGTTGTATGATCACCAGTGAGTATATATTTCACACCACTGGGCAAAAACCTCCCTGTTTGTGGCAGTGTCTGTATGGCCTTAGCAGAGAGGGCTGAGCCTGTCGGGCAATGGTATCCTAGAAATGAAACCTATCCACGTAAACAAGGTAAATACAAACCTAACCTGGAACAACCTGAACCCATGGAATGGGATCATTGTGACCTGCTTCAAAACTCCAGAGCACAGAGAGCAAAACAAGTGTAGGGAAGACAAGGCAGAGTGCAAAGGCAGCCCTGTGCCCAGCCCAGGCAGGAGGACAGCACGGGGCGGCGAAATTGGGCTGGGCTGACTGAGGAGCTCCCGCAGAAGAGCAGCTGCCGCCTCTGCCTGGAGAAAGTAACCCTCATTTACTTTGAGTTTCAGTTAAGGAATTTTGTCGATGGGTTGACTGTTCTTTGATTTTTTCCCTTGCTCTCCGAGTGAAGCAGGGTACAGTGGGGTCGCAGTTCACCTGTCCCTTTTCATCACTGCCAGTGACTCTAAGGGACACTGTACAGTGACTTCACTAGCACCAGGAGCCCGCCATATTCCCATCCACACAATCTATGCATAGATTCATACAGCCATGGAAAATATTAAGAATTTCAGGATAACCAGGCCATTGCTCACTCTTAACAATTTTCCTGCTGCTCAGCTTTGAAGAAGCTCTAGGTTTCTAGATAGTGTACTAAGTGTAACAGAGATGCCAACAGGAGGTTAAAATGAATGTATGAAAATATACATTTTTTTTTTGAGACTGGGTCTCGCTTTGTAGTTCAGGCTGGTCCTGAGCTCACTATGTAGCCCAGGCAAGCCTGGAACTCAGCAATCCTCCTGCCTCTGCTTCCCGAGTGCTGGGATTACAGGTGTGAGCCACCATGCCTGGCCAGATATACAATTTTTAAAATGTTTGGTTTAGCTTCTCTGCAACTCTCTCCTTAATATAAAGCTAAAGATAAAAAGGAAACATTTCCATTTTCCTGTTAAGTGACACAGCATAAACCATGCTATCTCATACATGCATTTGGCTGCACATACTGACCTGTGTGCAAGAAACTCTGATTTCTCCTTTCTTTTTATTTTATAGAACTACACCACATCTGATTATATGTAGTTTAAAAGTTACCTCTCGTGAATTCAGCTTAGAACCAAGGCAGAGGTCTGTGTATTTCTGTATTTCCATGTGTATTAAGCATACACACACACATTGAATTTTCCCTACTGAATTATGATCACATGAAGTAGCATCCAGTCCAGAGCAAATACTTAAAAATGGTTCTTTTATTTTTTTCAACTGGCTTGTTTTCCTTTGTGTGCTGCCTATTGCTGCCCTAGATCTGTAACCTGATAAGTACATTTTTGTGGAGAGGATGATGCAGGAATGCATTTACTCTTCTAAAATGAAATGTGGAGCCAGGAAGGATGTGTAGGGGTTCATATATGTGCGGTAGAATGTAGTCTAATTCTGAGTGGGTGCGTCTCAGTGTATACTGAACTATCAGCAGGTGAGCTGGTAGGGTGGAGAAGAAAGCTGGGAAGGACTAGGAGCAGGATGTAAATGGATTGTGAAGTAGTTACCAGCAGTCTAGAGTATACCATTCAGAGGCACAAGGCCAACAGTGCTTAGTTGAGGCTACCATTGGCGCCTAAGAGGGTCTAATATGAGCAAGCTAATAAGTCAATAGGCAAGACGAAATTTAGATTCACCCTGTGGTGTCATCTTTAGTTTTTAAAATTTATTTAGTTTGAAAGAAGATACCAGTAATGGTAAAGATCAGGGAAAGGATTATAAAGCCAGGTCAGGAAGAAACAAAAGCAAAATTACAAAATAAAAATTAAAAATGCTAGCATCAGGAGAGACAGAAAGGGGTTGGTTATAGGGAACGTATACCAAGGGGGACATTCGGGTTCTGAAGGAGGCCTGGTCCAGTAGTGACCTTACTGGCCAGAATAGCTGGGCTGGTCAGAACCATGACCAGTGCAGGTCCGTGCTCTTCTGTCTGATGCAGAGGAGGAGCTAGCATGGTCTCTTTTAGAACGGGCTTCACCCTCTGGCTTTTATCTCACTTCACATTAGAATCCTACTTCCTTCCTGAATTTCTGCAGACTTGAAGCTTCTCTTTTCATGAGCCGAATATAATAGATTTCTTTTACATTATATAAGAAAATGATGATTTCTTCGTTCTGATCTTTTCTTTTCATTTCTGCCTGTCAACACAGAAAAACCATTCCGGAAGAAATTGGACAGTATTTGTCACTGTCATTTATATTCATGCCATATCATCTAGACATTTGTAGTTCTATGCAGAACCCACCGTTACATCAGGTCCTTCTCTACTGGGGTAAAATGTATATTTTGTACCAAGAGGAAAATAATAGTGCAAGCATCTAGAGAAAACACACAGTTTGAGACAGTGTTTAAATAGAAATTTTTAAGTAAGATAATCTTATAGCCAGAACTATATTTCTCTTTACATTACTTTATTAGACCATAATCAGTCAATTTCTCTTTCTTTTCCTTTGGCCAACTTAAAAAAACTTAAATTAGTGCCAGGCGTGGTGGCTCATGCTTGTAATCCCAGCACTCGGGAGGCAGAGACAGGCAGATTGCTGAGTTCCAGGCTTGCCTGGGCTGCATAGTGAGCTCAGGGCCAGCCTGAACTGCAAAGCAAGACCGTGTCTCAAAAAACAAAACAAAACAAAACAAAACAAAACAAAACAAAACAAAAAAAACAAACTTAATTATAGGAAGAAAAACTCTGAAAAATAAAACTTGGTTTCTGATTCAGCTCCTTAGTTTTTCTTTTGTGCCAGAAGGGATTCACAAAAGCTTTATTTGATACAAATGGTTCCTGACCCGTTTTGTTTCTTGGCACGTAAACTACTGAAGCAGATGATAAACATATTGAGTACTGAAATACTTTGAGATGATTAGAAAAATCCATCTCATATGGCCTGGTTATTATTTTTTCAAGTATAGGCCATTGTGTTTTATTTATTTATTTATTTATTTATTTATTTATTTATTTATTTATTTATTTATTTATTTATTGACAGGGTCTCACTTTGTAGTTCAGGCTGTCCCTGAACTTACTATGTGGCCCAGGCAAGCTTTGAACTCAGCAATCCTCCTGTCTCTGCCACATTGTGTGTTTTAAACATGAGTTATATTTATGTATTCTCTTCATCTTTTTCAGTATTTCTTATAGGTAAATGTGACCTACACAAAATAGAAACATGAATTGAGTGACTCTGACTTCAGTGAGGTAGTAAAAATCACAATCTTCATATTCTGAAAATAGTTTACAAATGACAAGTAAAGTATATAATCTTGATGGTATAAAGAGTATGAGATGTTGGGCTGGAGATTTAGCTCAGTGGTGCTGGCACCTGCCTCAAAAACGCAAGGTCCTGAGTTCGATCCCGGTGTGGATACAATGCTGGGTGTGGAGACTCACGCCCACCAGCAATCAGTACCACATCCTGCAGTGCCGGGTGTGGTGGCTCACGCCTGTAATCCCAGCACTCAGGAGGAAGAGGCAGGAGGATTACTGAGTTTGAGGCTTGCCTGGGCTACATACTGAGCTCAGGACCAGCCTGGACTACAAAGTGAGACCCTGTCTCAAAAAAAAAAAAAAAAAAAAAAAAGAGTATGAGACAACCTGTCACAGGGTCACAGATGCTGGTAGAAGACAGGAGTATCCTGGGTCGAAGATGTATATTGTTTTTCTTCTAGCAGTCACAGTAGCCAGTCACATAACCACTGACTGAGATGGTTTTAAACAGCACAAAGTACATACATGTACTAATTTAAAAGCACACACACAACAAAGATTAGAAAAGAACAAGGAGAAAGAGGGTCCTGCAGGGAGATAGAAAAAATAAAGTATGTTTTGCTTAGTAAGTGCCAATTTATGATATTCTTTAGTCTTTTAATTCATTTAGCAATTTCAGTGACTGAATTTAATGACTAAATGACTGAGTACTCATTTCCAGGAAGCTTGAAATTGAGCTACTTATTTATAGAAATATGTTGAATTGAGAGTATTCCCTTATATGGAGAAACTGTCTTCTGGTTACTAACATACAGAGTGGTTTTCTTCTAAAAGTCTAGACTGCAGACGCTACTCTTTCCTCAATGTTTGTATTTGCAGTGTAACTGCTTTTAACGGGAATGATTATTTTAACTTTTGTTAAAGCAGCACTAAATTTGTTTCATTGTTAAATCCACGATATAGTTTTTTAAATATTAAAATTTAATACAATACAGGAAAAATTTTAATTTCACAGCAATATTAGGTACAGTCAGCAAGCTTCTAATTAAATACATACTGTTTATACGAAATATGAAATACACTATTAAGGAATATTTAAAAGAATACATTGGCTATAGTCATTTTTCCAGATGTAGCGAGGCCATACCACCTGTACTACACATTCCATGTACTTTTACCTAATCTTTCCTTGAATTTTATCATGTGTCACTTTAGAAAAGCCCTGAGAAACTTACCTTTACAAAGAATTATATTGTTACTTAGCTGTCTTTAGTGCTATGACAAATACAGATTTTTCTGTTGAAAGTATTTTTCATTCCTTGTCAAGAATACCACACTATGTTTTAAAATTATGAAACTTATTAGTTGTACAAAAACTTCATAAAAGCATTAACAAGGTCAAAATTAAGAAAAAAAATAAGTACACCTGATAAGTCGAATTATATTTCTCTTAATCATCTTCTTATACCAATTCATACATGTGCCTAATTTTACATAATTGCATATATTTCTTTATCTTTTAAAGTTTATTTTCCGTAATGCTCTTGTTAAAAGGCACATAAAATTATATCAAGGAACTTTTGAATTGAGAAATTGTTATATGATTAATAATTTCCTTATTTGACATACAAAAGTTGATTTTAAATATCTTTTCTTATACATAGTATGCAAACAAATCCTACATTTTAAATATAGAGGTTCTTTAGACTTAAGTTGTTCAAGAAGAATTTTTTTTTTTTTTTTTTTTTTTGCTTTTTGAGACAGGGTCTCGCGTTGTAGTTCAGGCTGGCCCTGAGCTCACTATGGTGCCCAGGCAAGCCACCGCGAACTCAGCAATCCTCCTGTCTCTGCCTCCCGAGTCAAGAAGAATTTTTAAATTAATTTTTATCTTTATTGGTACATTGTATATACACCCAAAAGAATTTTTAAAAATTAATTTTTATCTTTATTGGTACATTGTATATACATCACAAAAGAAGAATTTTTTAAAAACAAAAATTTAACAATATTTTCATGACTTTAGGACAGAATTATGAAATTATTTTCCAAAAAGATATTTCTAATCTCTGTGAACAACTAAAAATGGAGTATATAAACTTTATTCTTGTACAAATTGATGTCATTCTTTCTGTGACTAATTTATTATATGAAAAATAGCACTTCATTTTGACTTTAAATTTTGTTCTGTCAGGACTGGAATCTTAAGTATATGCCATAGCACTGACCTACATTCTAAGCCCATATTTACATTTATGTAAATGTTAGCTAATTAACTATGTATGTACCTCCCTAAAGTATATTTAACATTGTATAAGTTCTGTTTTCATGAAATTTGCTTGTTTAGCTGTTAGAGCCATAATATTGTTCTCACATTTTAAAAAATAGTCACTAACCATTTGGTATGTTATGTAAAATTTTTCTCTTTGCTACTTTCTTTTTATTGAAATTATTTTAATAAACATTTGAGTCTTTTCATTATGGTCTCCACCTCTTCACAGTTCATAACTACCAACACAATAGCTGATAAATAGAATACTGAATAAAATAGCAAAGGTTAGTAACTATTTCTTTTCTTATTTTCTTGGAATTGTTTTCATTTATTTAACGTATTAATGTATGGTTTGTTTTGCTATGCGGTATAAAACAAGATGTGAATATCAACGATTATAATTCCATATAACTGGCTAACTCAGTATACAGTTTTTCATTTTATGATAGATTTTTTCCAAAAACTGAAAAATTATGTGTTTTGTTTATGTATACTTTTAATCCAATATCTGACTTGCTTTTTAATCACTTCAGGTGATAAAAGCAGTTCTGTCTGGTGGTAGACCTTCATTTTGATCTGAACATCATATTATCACTTAAATAATTGATTGTCTTTTTCAAGCAAAGTAGTATTTGAATGTGAATTCTGCTAATCTTTGTCTTTTGGTTGGAAAATTGAGACTATTCATATTAACAGTTATAACTGTTGGTATTGAATTGCTCCTGTCATTGTATGATTTTCCTGCTGCTGATTTCCTTTCTTTTCCTTCTTTTTGTTTGCCCTACCTACATTTATTCTATTAAATCTTTTGGCTTTGTTAGCTTCACTATCTCTTTCTAGACTATCTTTGAGAATTTTTTGGAGGGCTGGTTTTGTGGTCATGAATTTCTTTAGGTGCTGTTTAGCATGGGAATATTTTATTTCTCCATCAATTTTGAAAGAACATTTTGCAGGTTATATCAGTCTGGGTTGGAACTTGTTCTCTTTTAGGGCTTGAAAACACTTAACTCTAAGCTCTTCTTGTCTTAAATGTTTGTGTTGTGAACTCTGCTGTGACTGTAATGAGTTTTCCTTTGTAAGTGATTTGTTGCTTTGCTCTAACAGGTTTTAAGTCAGCTGGTTTCAAAACAGGGCACTATGGCAGCAGGTCATGAGGGAGAAGAAACAGGCCAGCTAGTTATAAGTATATGAACATCAGTATTTTATTATACTTTATATTAAAAGAATTTTAAATTGCACTATTTTACAAGTGAAATCTTATTTTTCTGTTTTTGAACTATGATTCCTGATGTAGAGATTCTGTTTCACGCTAATCTTATTTCTCTCCATAGAAGAATTAAATAATGTGATAATAAAGTTGTCTATGTATGTAAAAAAAAAAAGTAAGAAAGGAAGAAACAGGCCATTGTGTAGTCCATAGTAAGCAGAGGTTTTCTTTGCATCATCTAGAAGCTGGTGGATCATTTTTCATGTTCGCTTGTTTTTAAGGCATTTCTCACTAGTTGACCATCAATCACAGCCTTGTTTTCTTCTCATATTGGTTGCTTCTGCTCCTCAGGCTTTCAGTAGAATTTTTAATCTCCTGAATTTCACTTTGGAGTTTTTTATGGGACTCCAATTCTTTTCTATGCTGGGAATTCATGATTGTCATATCTTTCTTTAGCTCTGTTAGTTTTAAAATTTTTTGTCTTCTATAGATTTGCTGATCATTTGTTTCATTGGGATCATTATCTGTGTTATGGCTTACATCTAGATATCCTCCAAAGCCCATGTGCTTATTTATAAGTGAAACTGTTGAGAAATTGCTTAATATTAGGATTAAGGATGTGTGATAACTAAAGGGTTTAGCATCGTTCTTGGTGTGGCTAATGGAAGCCTCACCTTGAGTGTTGCCTGGCACTAATAAATCGGATGACAATCTGGATGGAATATAGTGGGAAAGAAGGCAGGCAGGCTTACTGCTGTCCCAGCTTCTGGCTGCCTTCTGCTTGATACTCCATGGACTGTTTCAACCCTGTCACCCCCCTCCACCCACTCCCCGCCTCATAGTGCCCTGCTTTGAAACCAGATGACTGTGGACAGAAACCTCTATGAATTGTGAGCTGAAATAAAACTTTCCTCCTTTAACTTTAGATATCAGGTATTTTATCATGGCAACAAGAGAAATAACTAAGACAGTCTATTTAATTATGTCTTCTTTGAGTTCTCCAAGCACCTTATTGATCGGTTTTGTTACTTCCACTATTTCCTTTCAGATATTCTGGTGTGGGTCTTTTGATATCTTCCCCCTTGATTTCTTCTGGGACAGCTTTGGGGGAGTTGGGAGTTGGGAGCTGGGGGAAATTTGGTTTCTCATACTTCTATTTTTTTGTTTGTTTTCTGTGCTAAGGATTGTGAGTTGATTATAGTGGGTAGCTTTGTTACTAGCCTGGAGCCCTCTTTAGTTAACTTCTACTATTCGGAGATATCTTCTGGGCATAGCTAACTATTGGTCCAACTACTTCTGTTTATTTTGGATGGGAAATTGAAGTTTATTTGGTACAGTATCCGATGTTTGAGGAGTTGGCCACAGTATTGTTTTTGACCCCCAGGATATCCAGATATTGGAATACAGAGAAAATCAGTTGATAGCAATGGCTCTATAAAATTTAGCTATAGTAGCAAAACTCATCAACAGCAATAGCATCAAATGCAACCTAGATATTGACAAATCCTAAGAGCTAATAATGCACTACTTTAAGCGTAGAAAAGAGCTCTGTGATGATAGTATCAACATTAAGACAAGTCAGATATTGACCTACAATAAATATCTATCAATTGAATAACTTTGCCTACATTAACAATAAAATGAAGTCCAGTCATAGTAAATTATAGTTAATTATTTATAGGTTTATAAAGCTTAATGTTTATACTAGTAAGGATGGAGGTTTCTAGGGAATGGGTATATGGTCATGGCACTCTAAGTCTACAGCCCTACCACCCTGAATGTGCCAGATCTTTTCTAGGGAATGGGAACGTGAAGAAAGTAGAATTTGAACAATTAAACAATGGAAGATGTGAAGAGGGTGATAAAAATGAAATACAGGATCTTATTAAGAAGCAAAAGGAAATTAGTAGTATTAGGTAAAAGTAATAGCAAAAAACAGAAAAAGGAAAAATAAAAAATGACAGTAAACTTAAGAAAGGAAAATAATAATAAAAGAACAAATTAAAAGTGAGAAAAGAAAGAAAAAGTGACCAAATCAAAGATGATAATAATAATAGAAGCAGAAAATAAATAAAATTCTAAATGCCTTATTCAAAAAAGAGAAAAAAGAAAAAGAAAAAGAGAAAGACCTTATTAAAATTTTTTAAAAGTTGAGTTTATTGTTACATTTTATGTGTACATTATGACCACACTCAACATTGAGAATTTGTACCTGTACATAACACATCTTGATTCTCATTTTTTTCCTATTTCCCAGCCCTCTCTACAGTTCCCACCCACCTCTTCGGAACCCAGCAAGTCACAGTACTCTCTGTCCTGCTTTATAACTCATGGGTTTGTGAGGTGACCTCTCTGCTCAAAGGACCTCTTTGTCTATGAACCTCAAGCCATGAGAACTGTCTATGCGGAGACACTTCTCCACTCATGTGGTACATGGAGAAGCAGTCACACCATTGGTCTCTGCTGGATGTAGCAGTGGGGGGGGGGGGCTCAAGTGCTGTGCTGATTCAGAGGCCAGCACTTTCAGATGCAGCCTCTGAAAGCCACACCCACTGAGCCTGGCCTCCTCGCATGGGATACAGGGCCTGTGTCCTTCCTGGCCTGAGCTTGAACTTCTTAGGAGGATCTCAGGAGATACATCTCTAGCCCTCACCGTCTTTAGCAATAAAAATTTCTTGTCTCACAATTCTCAAAGCCAGAAATCTGAGGCCAAGATGTGAGCAGGTTTGATGGCTTCTCTGGGCTGTGAGGGAAAAATCTCTTCCAAGTTGTCTTTGCTTGTTTGACCATCTGTTGTTCCCTGTCTTTACATTATCTCCCTTTTATACATGTCCCCAAGTCTCCCTCCTTCCTCCCCCTCCCTTTCTCGCCCTTTGTTCAGGCTCCCTCTCTTTCTTTCCACTTACCCCTTCTCCTGACATCTGAAGAGTACATGTCCTAGTGGATTCAAGCCCACTCTATAGATCTCACTTTAATTTGATCACTTCTTCCATAGGTACCTTATCAGCAAAGAAGCCATATTCGGTGTACTGGGGATTAGGACTTTAACATATAAATTTTGAGGTGAGGAACATAGCTTGACCCGTAATAGATATTTTAGATGTCTTACTATTTTAAAGTTGGGTTGAAATATAATAGTATCACATTACAGTTTTAACTTTACTTCCCTGGATTACTAAAGAGATCAAAGAGTTTTTGTCCACTTGGTAATCTTTTATTAACAGTGACTGGTCAAAGTTTTTATCCTTTCTTCTGTTATGCTATGTGATCTTTTCATACTGCTTTAGAAATTCTTTTTATATTTGGAATAGAGCTTATCATGTGTGCCACAATTATATTATCATACTCTGTAGTTTTCTTGTTACTTATTTTTAAGTACAAATAAGTTTTAACTAGCTAATTTAATAAACAATTCTTTTATCATTGGCACTGTGTATCTTGTTGAGAAGTTCTTTCTTATTCAGAGAGTCTGAGCTTTGTTTTCTCCATAGTCTTTCAAAGTCTTATGGCTTTATTTTTCTCCTTAGGTCATTTTTGAACTGGTATTGTTTTCTGTGTAATTTATGGTATACTTAAAGTTTTATTCTTCTTTCCATAAAGGAAACCAATTTTCTTAGCAACATATTGAAAATTCTGTTCTTCTAAAAGACTGTAATATCATCCCTGCTGTACATAAAATGTTTGTTTATATTGCTTTATTCAGTTATATTGTTTTTCTGTCCCTATATCCACATTATATTTTCTTTATATCAAATTTCTATAGTAACTCTTACCTGATAGGTTAATTCTACCTCACTTTTTTCTTTTTCTTCAAGAATTTCTAAACTACTATTCATCTTTTGCACTTACTAGGATTTTTACAGTTTTGCTTTGTGAGACTAAGCTTCCCTCTAGTCCTTGCTGGAAAGGTCTCTGGTTTTAAATTTTGAATACAAACTTAATTCCCCCCAGGCTTTTCCTGAAGTTACAGTTTACTTTTTTGAAAAGTCCATTGTATTTCAAGTGCTGCAATAGATGCTTTTTATACATCATTATGAATCAGATCATTTTCATCAAAAGGTATCACTATCATTCTCTTCTCATGACTGAAGAAGCTAAGATTCAGAATGACGAAGTAGCTTCCCCAGATTTCTGGGTACTAAGAGGAAGAGGTAGGACTCAAAGTCAAGTTTTTCTCTCCACTCCAGCACTCATTGATTAGTTTATTCATGTATTTGGTAAATTGTTACCAAATATTCTCCATGCTTACGTGAAGTCCTTGCATTGGCTGCTTTTGTCTCCTTATCACCTGAGTCTGAATACAAAAACAGAACTGTGAAGCTACATCCATCCCTTTTCTGTTCCCTGTGAACTCAAATGATCTATCTTCCCTTTCTTCTCTTCTTTATTACTCTCTTCACAGGCATTGACTACAGGTAGCAAATTAATGAAAGGCACATCTGTGAGAAAAGTAGAAGGGACCAGGAATGCTGCAAGGACAAGCAGATCAGATCAGATCAAACTGATGCCTGTGTTTAACAGCTGATAGGAAAAATAAAGTCAATCTGTAACATTAAGATAAAGGGAGGGATGTCATAACCAAAGGAAAAAAAACTGATAAAAGCCCCCACTATCTGCTTGAAAATGATTTTAAGTGGCAGGGAAAAATATCTAGTCATATATTAGATTTAGCTAATATATTAGTTTAGCTAATATATTAGCTAAACAGTAAATGTACTAAGACTGCAGCTAAAGGAAAGTGTTTTTTTAATAGAATTCTTTATTGGTACAATTTATATACATCTCAAAATCACATGGAAAGTGTTTTATGTAGCTTTTTGTTGTTTTTATCAAAATGCTCTGGTTAACACAGTGTTGGGTTGGAAGTCAAAAGACGCAGAAAATGAATACTTTCAAGAAGTTAGTTTTATGGATTATAAAGAATCCAACGTGTCTCACAATCATGCTATTTTGTTTATCAAATATAGTGGTATAATATTTTTAATATATATATATGTATATGAAGATTAAAACAGAACTACTTTTCATTCAGAGCCATAACTCTTATAAGAGTCTCATTGTTTGAGGGATGGGTAATCTTCCTACAATGACATTTCACAGGGCAGAGTTTCCATAGATAGTAAACTATTGACATTCCCTTTAGATTCCTGGAAAAGTTCAAGAAGTATCAAAAGCGAGAAGATCACTGAGCAAGAATATTTATCTAGGAGTAGAATTGCTGAGTCATAGGGTACATGTAAATTTAACCTTATAGAAAACTGGCAAAATGCTTTTCAAGATGGCTACATCATTGTGTGTTCTCACTGGCATTGTGGAAGTTCCAGGCGTGCAAACCCTCCAGGATTATGGATAGCAAATATTCTTTTTTTTTTTTTTTTGCTTTTGAGACAGGGTCTCGCTTTGTAGTTCAGGCTGGCCCTGAGCTCACTATGGTGCCCAGGCAAGCCGCCGCGAACTCAGCAATCCTCCTGTCTCTGCCTCCCGAGTGCTGGGATTACAGGCGTGAGCCACCGCATCCGGCATTGTGGTATGCGGTGTTGATTGCTGGTGGGCGTGTCTCCACGCCCAGCATTGTGTGTGGTTACCGGGGATTGAACTCAGGACCTTGGGCTTGCGAGGCAGGCGCCGGAACCATTGAGCTAACCCTCCAGCCCTATGGATAGCAAATATTCTTAATTAGCAATTTGAGGACTAGTTATTTAGAGCATCTTTTTGTGTGATTGTGGAATATTTTACATTTATTTTATGTTTTTATTCTTTTGGGTTTTTCTTTCTTTTTTTGAGTTTATTGGTACATTCAAGGTATACATATGGTCACATTCATCATTGAGAACTTGTATCTGTACATGATATATCTTGAGTCTCATAAAAGCATACAGTTATTTTAAATCTCTTTTTTTTGGCCTGTATTTTGAGTTATGTTTGTTAGTGAGATGTAGCAGTTCTTAGTATATTCTGGGACAAGTTTCTTTCTTTCTTTTTTTTTTTTTTTTTTTGTGGTACCGGGGATTGAACTCTGGCCCTTGTGCATCCAAGGTTGGTGCTGTACCACTTGAGCTAAGTCCCCAGCCCTGGGACAAGTTTCTTGACACCTATATGTATTAAAAATATTTTGTGTCTGTAGTTTGATTTTGCATTTTCTTCAATGTATGAAAGAGCAGAAGTTTCTAAACTTCTTTGTGTAAATAATTGTAACTCCTTTGTTCTACTCTACAAAAATCTATGGATAACCGCAAACTGAACAGTTTTTTTTTTTGTTTTTGGTACCAGGGATCAAACTCAGGACCTAGTGTTTGAGAGGCACCACTGAGCTATATCCCTGGCATTAGCTGAATAGTTTTTAAATTTTTGATATATTATCATCATAGAAAAAAACAAGGGGATTGTTTTTAATCATCAAAGAAACTTACTTCTGAGACCAATGCAGCTAAAACTTCCTTCACCCTCACAAAACTTCCAATCAAATGTCTTTACTTGTGAAAAGTTGTCTTTTTCTATTAATTCAACAGATACATGTTTGTATTTTTTTCACATCTAGATCTGTTAGAGCATGGTGATTTTTGTAGTTACATTCCTGGCCTGCTTTTCTTTCCCATTTGTAGTAAGAAACTTTTTAAAATTGAATTCTTTATTGGTACATTTTACATACAGCTTACAATCACACCCAACATTGGGGAATTTGTATCAGTAAATGACAGAAGTTAATTGTCATTTTTACCCATATCGCTACTCACCCACAAACTCTCACTCCTTATGTAGATACTATTTCTTTTTCTTTCCAAATCATATTTATTCTTTCCCATCATTATGTTCCCCCATCACATTCCATATGAATATTTCCTATTTTACAAAATATATCATACATTCTAGAACTCATTTACATTTACAGGTTCTCATACCAAAGAAAAGATATGGTATTTACATATCTGTGATCTATTTGTTTCACTTATTAGTGTGTCCTCAAGGTGTATCCATTTGCACATAAATGAATGAATCTTGTCATTCTTTATGGCAGAGTAATACTCCATTTTATTAAAAAAAAAAACCTCACATCTTCTTTATCCAGTCTCCAGTTGATGGGCATCTGGGTTGTTTCCAAGATTGGGCTATCACAAACTGAGCTGCTATGAACATGGGTATACATATGTCTTTACAATATGAATCTTCTAATTCCCTTGGGTATATTGCTAGCAGGGGAATAGCAGGGTCAAATGGACCTCTAATCCCAGTTTTCTGAGGAATCTCCACACTGATCTACACAGTGGTTGTACAAGTCTACAATCCCAGCAAGAGTGGAGAAGGGTTCCTTTCTCTTGCAGCCTTGCCAGCATTTATTGCTAGTTGATTTCACAATAGCAGCCATTCTGTGTGCAGTGAGATGAAATCTCAGTGTTGTTTTCATTTGCATCTCTTGAATGCCCAGTGATGTTGAACATTTCTTCATATGCTTCTTAGCTGCTTTTACTTCTGCCTCTGAGAAGTGTCTGTTCATTTCAGATGCCCATTTTTGAACTTAAACCTGGGGGGGACTGATTTGTTTAAGTTCTTTATATATTCTAGGTAGTAGCCCTGTGTCTGACAACCAACTGGTAAAGATATTTTTCCCATGTTGTTGGTTGTCTTTTAGCAGTACCAGTGATTTCTTTTGTTGCGCAGAAGCTTTTTAGTAGGATGAGATCCCATTTGTTGATTCTCTGCTAGTTCTTGTGGTATAGAGGTTTTATTCATAAAGTCTCTGCCCAAACCAATGTCTCCAAGAGTTTTACCTAATCTGTTTTGCAACAGATTTATTATTTCTTTTTTAATGTTTAAGTCTCGAATCCATTGTGATTTTAGTTTAGTACATGGTAATACCAAGACATAAGTCTAGCTTTAGTTTATGGCAGGTTAACGCCCAGTTTTTCCAGCACCATTTGTTAAAGAGGATGTCTTTCCTCCATTGGGATATTTGGCTCCTTTGTCAAAAATAAGGTGGCTTAGTGTATCTAGTGTTGTTTCTGGATCTTCTAATCTATTCCACTGGTCCTTGTGTCTGTTACTTTGCCATGCAGTTTTTATCACAGTGGCTTTATAGTACACTTTTAAGTTGGAGATTGTAATACCCCCTACCATGTCGTGATTGCTTAGAATTTCTTTTGCTATTCTAGGTCTCTTGTAGTTCTAGATGAATTTTTGTATATGTGCTGCCGAAGCGAGCACTCTAGATGAATTTTTGGATTATTTTCTCTAGCTCTGTGAAGTATGGTGTTGTGATTTCAACTGGAATTATTTTGAATCTGTATAGTAGTTGTGGAAGTATAGCTATTTTGACGATGTTGGTTCTCCCTACCCAGGAAAAGGGATGTCTTTCTATTTTCTGATATCCTCTTCTATCTCCTTTTTCAGAGTCCTGTAGTTTTCAGAGTAGAGGTCTTTCACCTCTTTGTTAGATGCTAGATATTTCATTCTTCTGGGTGCTATTGTGATGGGATTGACTCCCCAATTTCTCTTTCAGTGAGTCTGTTGTTTGCATATACAAAGGATGTTGATTTTTGAACATTGACCTTTTATCCAGTTACACTACTGAATTTGGCAATTAAGTTTAACAGTCTTTTGCGGTTTTTTGGATCCTCTATATAGAGACTCATATCATTGGCAAATAATGACAGTTTAACTTCTTCTTTCCCTATCTTTATTCCTTTTATTTCTTTGTCTTGCCTAATTGCTGTGGCTAATGTTTCCAGCACTATATTGAACAAGAGTGGTGACAGCAGGCATCCTTGTCTCATTCCTGATCTTAGTGTAAAGGGTTTCTGTTTTTACCCATTTAGTATAATGATGGCTGCTGGTTTCTCCTAAATAGCTTGCATTAGTTTGAGATAAAGTTCATCTATTCCAATTCTCTGTAGAGTTTTGATCATGAATGGGTGTTGGATTTTCTCAAATGCTTTTTCTGTATCCATTAAGATGACCATATGGTTTTTGTCCTTGAGTCTGTTAATATAGCATATTACATTGATTAATTTAGATATCTTAAACCAGCCTTACATCCCTGGGATAAATCCGACTTGATCAGAGTGTATGATTTTCTTGATAACTCTCTGTATTCTGTTTGCCAATATTTTACTGAGGATTTTTGCATCAGTGTTCATTAGAGAGATGAGCCTGTAGTTTTCCTTTTTGGTTGGGTCTTTCTCTGCCTTTGGAATCAAGGTAATGGTTGCTTCAAAGAATGATTTGGGGAGTACTGCTTCTCTTTCAATTTCCTTAAAGAGTTTGAGAAGTAGTGGCATTAACTCTTCTTTAAAAGTTTTGTAGAATTCAGCAGTGAAGCCATCTTTGGCCTCACTTCAGGCTTTTCTTCACATCTTCGGGCTTTTCTTTGTTGGTAGGGTTTTTTTTTATTATTACATTTTCAATTTCACAGATTGATATCGCATCGTTTAACATTTTTATATCATCTTCATTCAGTTTTGGAAGTTCATATGTGTCTAGGAATCTATCCATTTCTTCTAGATTTTCCATCTTTTTGGAGTACAAATGTTCAAAATATATATTTATTATCCTTTGGAGGTCCAATGGATCTGTGGTGATTTCCCCATTTTCATTCTTATTAGCATGGATTTGAGCCTCTTGCTTCCTTTGTTTGATAAGTTGGCTAAGGGTTTGTTGATTTTATTTATCCTTTCAAAGAACCAACTCTTTAATTCATTGATTTTTTTTTTTGGTATGGTTCTCTTAGTCTCCATTGCACTAATTTCTGCTCTGATTCTTATAATTTCCTCTCTAATATGAGTTTTGGGTTTGTTTTGCTGCTCTTTTTCTAATAGTTTGATGTTATCATTAGACTGTTTATTTGAGTTTCCTGTATTTTCTGGGTGTAGTCATTCACTGCTATGAATTTCCCTCATAGAACTGCTTTCATTGTGTCTCATAAATTCCTGTATGTTGTACTGGGGTTATCATTTAATTGTGAAAACTGTTAAATTTCTTCTTTACTTCCTTTTGCAGCCATTAACCAACAGAGTGTTGTTCAGTTTCCATGTGTTTGTGATGATATTGGAATTTCTTTTGCTATTGAACTCCAGTTTCAAGGCACTATGGTCTTGGCCCATTGAGTCCATTGACATTAATGGTTATGACTGATATGGACAGATTTAGAGCTGCCATGTTTCCCAGTTCTTGGCTCTTTTCTTACTTCTCCCCTTTTCCTTTCAGTTTCTTGTTTGCCCCAGTCAGTTCACTCTGTTGGGTCTCATGGGTATGGAATTTGCTGGTTTTTTAAAAATTGAATTCTTTATTGGTACAATTTATATACATCTCAAAATCACATATAACATTGGGAAATTTGTACCAGTATATGCCACAAGTTAATTCTCATTTTTACCCATATCCCTACCCACCCCCCCTCCTCCCCCCTTTATACATGCTCTTTTATTTTCTTTCTGTATCATATTTATTCCTTCCCCTCATCACATTCCCAC
>PVIC010015999.1:0-34467 GCA_004025085.1 Thryonomys swinderianus | reverse complement strand
GAGGGGAGGGGAGGGGAGGACAGAAAAGAAAAAAGATGAGCCAAATTGGGAAAGTGGAGGTCAGAGCTCATCAGGCCTCCAGAGGCCATGGAGATACACTTGTACGTCACCTCAACCGCTGGGAAAAGCCATGCAAAAGACAGATTAAGAAGATCACCTCTTTGTAGCGGACGGATTCGAGGAAGAGCCCCCCAGTTAGAAAGCGGCTGCAAGAACTGGAGGAGGAGACGCTGGCAGCCCGGCTGCGACGGCAACAGCCCTGAGACAAGACCGCGCCCTGGGTCATGCTGGGGAGACACGAATCCGAGTTGCCGATGGGCCGTGAGGATTCAGCGTTTAGGAGAAACACAGCAGAGCCTCAGTAGGGCTTGTGGTTGTTCCGTTTTCCCCATAGATCTGCTTCTCGTAGAGCTTTATGTCGCTGACTTGTTAGTTTGTTTTCACCTTGGTGGGCGAAGAAGGGCTCTCAAAATGACCAAAATAACAGTGAAGTCAGTAGGAAACTGATGAATGGAAAAGGAGTCACCCAAAGACTTATGGTTGAATATTGACTCCTAAAGAATATTTTTCTCAGACTGAAAACAAAGTGCTCTTAAAACATGGCCCTTAAAAACAAGTTTTATTTCTAACCTGAAAGCTAGAAAATCTATGGAAAATGGAACATTTAGAAAAATATGAATATGAAACTACCTAATCCTAATAATGGGTTATTTTAGCCCATTTTTAAATGCAAGGTTCCTTTACATAGCATGGTGTTACATTCGCTGAAAAACCTTCACAGGTGAACAGTGTCATCAAGTTGCATGTTCCTGTGGTAATTCACTCATAAATATTAGGGAACAAACAGACAACGCAGAGCAGTGAGGAGTGCCTGTATGGTTTAAAAACTTTTACATAGCTGAGATGAATCATATATTCAATGCTAGCTTTCCATTTATCACATATTATCAACTCCAATCCAACATTTTAACATTGGACATTGTACCTTAAAAAGAAATACCACGGTTTACTTCTTCTTCTGTTGTAAAACGTGAGGAGTTTTATGCTGTTAAAGTAACAACTTTATACTAAGGTTACTAAAGGACACGTGTGTGTTTGTGTATTGTGTGTGTATGTGTGTCTGCATGTGTCATGGAAAGGAGGCCTGGCTTTGTGTAACATACAAGGACCCTGGCCCCTTCCTCATTGGTGCTTGTCCCTGGTGTGGCTCCCTGGCCACCATGAACTCAGACACTCTGCTCTGACACACCCTCCCCCCCCTTGAGAGACCATGGACTAAACCCCCAAAACTGTGAGCCAACTAAACCTCTCTTCCTTTAAGTTGTGGGGTTAGGTTCTGTGCCTCAGTGGTGTGAATCCTAACCAAGACAACCATTCTGGAAGTAGCTAATGCATCTTAATGCTAAATAATAATATGATAGCATTAAATGCCTTTTATTGGCAGAAACAGTTTTTAAAACTATAAACAAGAAAAGAATCCTAAGCGACATTTTGGAGTTCAGCCTGACGGGTGTATTGCCTGTTACAAACTGGACCGACATCCTACATGGAAAGCTGTTCCTGGAAGTCAGCGAGGCTGTTTTCAAGGCTAGCTACTCCTTCGGGTCAGCAGAGCACCCTTTAGTAAATCACCGACAGTAACACACTGTGACCGCAGCAAGCGGAAGGAAGCACATGTGCCTGGTCACATGGAGTGATTTGTCCTCAGGATGTCTCTCTCCCTTACAGTGATTAATTACCCTCAAGCCAGGGAGACGAGAAAAAATACCTCTGTGTAGCCCTTTCAGGAATCAAGTAAGGAAGGCCGATCACAGGGGAGGTTTCCAAAGAATGCTGACACAGAAATACAGCATCTCCAAAGAAATTGAGACATGTTTATAAGTAATTTACTCACCAAACAAACAAAACTCTGTACTAGATATTAAGGAGAGTTAAAATAAATATAGACTTGCAACCTGCTCTTAAGAAATGTTTCTTTTAACTGGCCATTGTGGTACATGTCCGTAATTCCAGGACTCAGGAAGCTGAGGCAGAAGACTTGCCATAATTTCATGATCAGCCTGAATTACATAGTGAGTTCAAGGTACCCTGAACCACACAGCCAGACTCTGTCTTAAGCCCCAATTCTAGGATTAAAAAAGAAACTTTTCATGTAATTCATTAAATTAATAAAGGGAAATAAAGGTAAAATCTTGACAATAAACTGCTACTGACTATAAATGCAATATGAAAAGAAAATGATACAGCGAAGCAAGCCCTCAATGAAAGAACTACAAAAGCTGAAGAACTGAGATACAATAATTTTTCATAGCTCTTAAAATTTTAAGTAAATGAATTCACTTATTTAATAAAGACCCACTGCTAAGTGTGCTGTGCTGCAGGCAGGATACCGCGGGGTCCTCTCTTCACTGTCTCCGGACCCCCTTACACTAGGCCACGCCCACTGAGCCCTAAGGGCCCAGATTCACCTTCCAGGCCGCTAAGCCAGGGCTGTCCACAACGGGGTCTCCCAGCAACAGCGCCCGCATCCTCTGACAAACAATCAGGAAGGCAGGCGCTCTCCAAAACACTCGACCCAGATCTCTAGGTGTGCACCCAGCAGGGCGTGAATGCCAAGACCCGGGACACTCCACTGGGCTGACATGTGCTACAGACACGGACCTCGGTCCACACAGAGAAGCCTGCAGTGGCATGAGGCATGAACACCGAGGTGGGCAGCAGACTGTTAACAGGAAACGTGAACGCTGACTCACAGGCTCTGACTGCTTTCAACTCCTCCCAAACGCGGGCCTAGAAAGATCTCATGGAGCTGCTTCTGCTAGTGTGCTCTGTATAAAAACACACCTAAGTATCTCCTTTTCATTTGGTAAGAAACTAAGAAACTTGATGTAAAATCTCTTTCACAGGATATTTCATTAATTAAAATTTTGAAATGTTAGAAGTATAATTGAAGTAATTTTTAAAAATAAAGATGCATAGGGCCGGAGGGTTAGCTCAGTGGTTCCGGCGCCTGCCTTGCAAGCACAAGGTCCTGAGTTTGATCCCTGGTAACTACATACAATGCTGGGCGTGGAGACTCACGCCCACCAGCAATCAATACCACGTACCACAATGCCTGGCATGGTGGCTCACGCCTGTCATCCCAGCACTCGGGAGGCAGAGACAGGAGGATTGCTGAGTTCAAGGCTTGCCTGGACTACATAGTGAGCTCAGAGCCAGCCTGAACTACAAAGCGAGACCCTGTCTCAAAAAAAATAAAATAAAAAAATAAAGACGCATAAAAGAAAAAATCCCTTTCAGTGTTCTAATTTTCCTGAGTTTCATATTTTTCTTCATGAAATGGTAGTTCTGTCTTTCACATATATGTGTGTATATGTACACATATATATGTGTACATATATAGGCATATATATGCACATATCCTTTATCCTTTCTATTTTAAATATTCCCTTATTTCATTTTTGATCATTTCACATGTCAAATATTTTATCTTTTCTGTCATCTGAAATAATACATTATTTTCTATTGATCTATGCTTTGAAAAGATTTGTCTTTTAATTTGCCTATTACATCCTTGAATATTTGGGGGTTCGTTTTCACATTTATCTCCCTCATCCTCTGACATTTTACGTGTGATTTTCCACCTGAGCACACGTGAGAATCACTGCAGGGCTTGTTCACACCAAGACCACTGGATCTCAGTCCCACGGTGTGTGACGCGGCAAAGCTGAGACAGAAACCTTACACTTCTAACAAGTCTCCCTGTGGTGCAGACACAGCTGGTTGTGGCCTACACGTTGCTAATGACTACAAAAGAAAGCTCTTCAACAATCGAAGCGCTCTAAGTACATACTTAATTTTGATCCTACTACACAAGTTTGTTATGACTAATATATAAAGGATAAAGCAGTGAGATCAAAAGATGAAAATAAGCATAGCTTTGGGACCACAATGGAGTCACTTTTTAATTCATGAGCATACATTTTTATCTGACCCAACCCAAGAGCCATCCAAGTTTGAGAAACTATATCCATAATAAATGCTCAGTACATTTAGTTTAAAAAAACCTTCACCTTTCTCAAGAAATCATATGCTTTTTAATTTCAAGATATTTACTTTTCTTTATGTCAGTACACTTCACTCTTATGAGAAGTTCTTTAATGTTCAAGGAAACTGCTTCAGTGACACAAACTATCCAAATAATTCCAAAAAATGTTTGGAGTCAAACCATTCTTCTGCATTATTGAAATATAATTGTTAAGTGAAGTGAAACCATAAATCATCCTTTTTGAGATGATAAAATTAAAATCAAAGATGAAACTGATTTAACTTACTGTTACCCTTGTTGTTTACCAGATTACTGAGTGTTATGTAAGACTACTTAACCATTCAAGCAGTGCTTTTAACCTGTACTTAAAGTCCTTTCAGTAAAATCCTTCTGCATCATAAAACATAGAAAGTATCAGGATTCTATGAAGAAGTTCACTCAGAGGATAATATGGGTGGAATAACATATTATCATTAGATAACATTCCTCTCTTGTTCCACACAGTAGTCTGCAGGGAAGAATTATATGGTGAATACCTACATAAAGCAAAGTTATTTATTCCCAAAGCAAGAGAAAGCTACCCTAATAATACTGCATGCCAGTCATTTTACATCCGTGAGCCAAATGCTCTGATGTAAATTTGGTTACTTAGTGTTCACCTATCCCTTTATTCAGGATAAAAAAAAACTGCGGCCAACATCAATAAGATCCAAGAGTGGACTGAACATAGTAATGGACCTTAATCTGACTCTTGTGAAATACAATGACCCATAAAGGTCTCCATGAATTATGCATCTTCTCTGAAGAGTCACAGCCAACAAGCTCAAAGAGTCCACCCTACCAAGGGCGCCCTAGATCGGTTTGTGGCTGGATGATATGTAGACGTCTGTCACTGAACCCTGCTGATAACAATTATCAGAATAAAATGGGAGCTGTGTCGGAAACATCAATAATTTTAACATGTGTAAATGTCAAGCTTAACTTTTAAATTTATTTAACAATTTAAAATGTTTTCAAAACACTTATTAAGTGGTATTTATTTTCTAGATTGTACTCGAGAAGTCAATAGCACAACTAACAGAAATGTGTATACTGACATAATACATGTATGCATATAATATACAAAAATACACATAATTTAATTTACTTCACAGGCAATATTTTCTGTACCACTTTACATTAATAATCATTAAGAAAACAAGGGATAAATAGTGCTCTCATCGTAGAAAGAAGAAATAATATGGTGTATTACATGTTTTAATATAAAATCACAGGAACCAGGGATTTTCAGTGGCACCGCACCTGCCTGGCAAATGTAAATTTCTGAGTTGAATCCTTGGTATCAAAAAAATTTAAAAAATTAAAAAACAAAATCATGATCTATTGATAAACCAAGTAAGGTGAAAGATGCTTTCAGTAAAACTGGAGTAAAATCTTTGAAACAAAATACCAACAACTAAAAAGCACTGGAGCATCTTCGTTCCAGGCTAATCGGTATGCAGATGAAGGGAAGCTGACTCAGGAAGCGGAAGACAGGACGCCATATGGTCCTCAGCTCTCAGAACTGCAGACCCGAACGGAGCTGATGCGCACTCATTTCTGAGCCCAGCACTGAAGACAACAGAGTGCTCTGCTCAGTCATCTTTAGGGCCTGTTTGAAAATACGGCATCAAAATGTGTGAGAATGAAATGCAGACAAATCAGCAAGTCAGTCGTGGGTCTCCCCACGGTGACTCAAGTGAGATTTTTTTCCACTGAACAAACTCATGCTGTCTCAGTTACACAGTTCTGCTTATGTCAAGAGGGCAACGCCACTGCAAATGTAAGAAACATTTATCCATCTACACACATACACAGGACAGTATGGATATATATATATATATATAAATGTACTTGACGTCAAATGTTGTTGGCCTTCTTAATGACAAATGACTTTAGCTAAGAATGAACCGTAGCATGACCACACGACTTAGAAAGCAACAGGAACACAGGTGCTGAGGTAACAATGCGGGCTGTGTTTCTGGGGTTCTGCACCCACGGAGTGCAAGGGTCTGAGGGCACTCCCCCTGAGCAGGAAAGTGGGGCTCTCTGGTTCAGTTTTCTAACTGCCAGGGGAACCACTCAGACAACTCCCACCGCCAGAGGGAAGAGGAGAACCTGCCATGTAGACACGCGTGTAACTGGGACACTAGGTTAGCTCTGATTTTGGGCCCCTTGCTTGGACCTGGTACTTCCTTAGTTAATCGAGCCCAACTGATTAAGGACCACAGACAGCTCTTGAGACAGGCCCCCTCCTTCGTCCTGTGAAGAACTATGAGAATGCTTTCCGTAGGTTCAATGAATTCCTTTGAGTAAAATCTAAACAAATAGACATGGAAGGGGCATAAGAGGAAGGAAGGGAGGGAGAGAGAAAAAAAGAGAGAGAAAAAGAGAGAGGTAATTCGTGCTGTTTAAAGAAAGACCCATAGGTATGATTTGGTTCTTCTAGACTTCTCTAAAAACATTAGACAAACGTCATTTCTGCCACCGTCCCCACCTTTTGTTCCTAATTTGAGATCTCAGTGGACATCTCATTTCCTCACTGAACAAAACCACAAATGAAATATTCTACTGGGTTAATTGGTTTCATAGCTTAAAAATATGATTCACTGCTTTTACATAAAAAACAAGTACCTTATAATCTGAAATATTATAATTTGCCTTTTAAGATGAATGGCAATGATCCCTGTCATTTCCATTAGGATAATATAACATGCATGTACTATTAGAGCTATGTTTTACCATGAGATGGCACTTTTATATACATGTTACCTAAAGTTGTTAAGTGACATAATTTAAATGTGAAAATCTAGGCTTGCTGAACAGCCAAGCAAGTTCTGTTCATGGCTATGAAATACCTGAAGTTATAAGAAAACTAGACCTGTATTTAAAAGGTTAAAAATGCGCCCGGGTTGTAACAGAACTATTTAATCAGAGCCTCAGAAGATACATGTCAGAAGATGGAAATGCATTTTATTCTAGGGATCTATTCAATCAAGAAAGTGAAATACAATGATGACCAATTTATTTCTCTTATAAAACTACTATAAAACTGACTTCATCCTTAGTATCTTGCAATTAATATTTCATGGGGTAAAATAATTCAACATTTAAGTAGGAAATATCCCCTCCTCATTACACACAGAATGAGATATTTAATTTTGCAGTAACTCTAGACAGAACCTGACAGTACAATATAGAAGGCTTTATAGTAATTTCTGACAGTTTCTTCACTGGCTTTCTTTAAATATAGACAGAAACATTCTTATAATAATGCTGACATAATCTCATAATAATGGAAATTTAATTCTAATCTTACACTGGTGATGTTAATCACATACCACAAAGTCTGCAGGTACTTTTAAAAGCCTGCTGAATCATTATCATCTAACGTTGATATTCATACATAAAAGTGTCTATATGTTATAAACACATTATTTGGAATGTTAATATAATTTTCCACAAAAGCAGATTTTTGCCATAAAGATTGATCTGGAAATCCATTCAGAAGCTTAAAGTTTGAAAGAAAAAATTAATTAGACATACTGCCCAGGCAAAAGAGGCATGCATAAGACAGAGATCACAAGTACTTTGTATCTTTTGCCCTCAACTGAAATTCCATAAAGGTCTCACAAAGTTAAACACTGTAATGCACAAGTTGCCTAAGATTCTAAAGTATTTACTAGATTTTACTTTTAAGCTATTACCATGTTTTGTGAAGATGGAAAATGATTCTGTTTATTTAAAATAAAAGTACACAGACAAAGGGTATCAGAAGTGAAAATGGGAAGCCAGAGATTTAGCTCAGTGGTTCCAGTGCCTGCCTCGCAAGCGCAAAGTTCTGAGTTCAATCCCGGTAACTACATACAATGCTGGGCATGGTGACTCACACCAGCCATCAATCCCACATACCACAGTGCTGGGTGTGGTGGCTCATGCCTGTCATCCCAGCACTCGGGAGGCAGAGGCAAGAGGATTGCTGAGTTCGAGGCTTGCCTGGGCTACATAATGAGCTCAGGGCCAGCCTGAACTACAAAGCAAGACCCTGTCTCAAAAAAAAAAAAAAAAAACAAAAAGAAGTGAAAATGGGTTATGGGTGGTAAAATCACATTATCTAGAATTAAATTAAGGAGACTTGTGTGAAGCAATTAAATTCAGAATTAGAGAACTTTAGAGAAGGAAAAAGGAAAAACCATCAGCTTATAATGACTATGACAATTTTTCATTCTACAGAGGCAGAATGCCTGCTCAGAAAGCTAAATACAAACATTAATGGAATAGAAACTTTCTGGAAAGTCAGCCACTCCCAACGCCACCCCACCCTGAGGGGAAGAAAGTGAACAGGAGAATAAATATGTTACCTGACACCAGATGCAGAAAAATAAAGCTAGGAAATATACAAGAAATCAAACACAAAAAGCATTCCAGTAAACAGGAAAGCGTCACAGTATCAAGAATGTTCTTTTAGTTCTAATCGTGTTAGTTGATGTCAATACAAAGTGACAATCCTAATATGAAAATATCATATAATAAACCTTTAATAATATTAGCAGAAAAAAAAAGTTCTTACCCTACTTAACACGAGAATGACTCCCCCAAAATCATATCAATGCCTTTGGGAACCAGGCTTTTACTGTAAAAAGCCAAAAAGACACAGTATAATAAATTCAAAGTGAATTCACAGAGCTTTCAAAAGGTGCAAGATTTTGCTAATTCCATCAAAGCGAGGCTGCAGAACTGCCTCAAACACACTCGGAAGTGCTGACAGACGAACCCTGCCAGCCCCAAACCAGTGCATTTCAGAAGTGAACCCCGTGACAACAAGACCAAGGTGCAGAGTCTACGGAACAAAATCACTATAGGACAGCCAGGTCTTCGTCCTCTGGAAAGAGGGCGAGGCGCGGACCTCCGTGTTCCTGACAAGGGGTCCTGTGTATTTTGCTGCTCTCACTGTCGGAATGAATAACAGCTGCTGTATGCCCTCACGGCCTCATTATCTCTGACGCCACTACCTCCCCGGCCAATGGTTGGCCATCTTTTATTTGTGCCTTAGATCAGATCTCAGTTGCAATTACCATCAAATATAAACTGACAATTTGTTTCATTTTCAGAAAAGTTATTGAACTACTGTTTTTCTCCTTGAAAGAAATGACCATGAATTTCAGGTATTTATTATTTCCAAGTAACTCTGATATGTGGCTTTTGTAACATTTTATAATAAATGATGCTCCTGAGGAACTGAACCAGAAGCAGTCATAACATATGTATTTCTTTTGGAGAAACACTCTGTGAATCGTCTCTGTCCAAAACAATTCAAAGATCTCAACTTGGTCCCCAGCTTGCTTTCCTGTGCCATGTCAATCCCACAGGAATGGAATCCTGTATAATTTGTCTTATTTTTAAAACCTGTTATGGGCCGCAGGGTTAGCTCAGTGGTTCTGGCGCCTGCCTCGCAAGCGCAAGGTCCTGAGTTTGATCCCCGGTAACCACATACAATGCTGGGCGTGGAGACACGCCCACCAACAATCAACACCGCATACCACAATGCCGGGCGTGGTGGCTCATGCCTGTCATCCCAGTACTCGGGAGGCAGAGACAAGAGGATTGCTGAGTTCGCGTCGGCTTGCCTGGGCACCATAGTGAGCTCAGGGCCAGCCTGAACTAAAAAGCGAGACCCTGTCTCCAAAAAGCAATAAAAAAAAATAAATAAACCTGTTATCATCCTCTCACTGAAAGCCTCTGAAAGATACAGCCGTACACTTAAGTTTGAATCCAAACGAAATATGCAACTATACAGTGAATATTTATTTAAATTTATCATAGAAAAAGACACAGAGCCCCCCATACACCTCCCTCCTTCCAACACACCAAGCCCTCCCTTCCTGCCACTTTTGGAAAGTTCTGGAAGTGATCTGCTTTAGTGGTTTTGGGTGCAACATTGTGTTTGTCTCGATATCCTGAAACAATTCAAAACCTTTACCTCTCATGACCGATTTTGAGGAAAAGCCAGCAGTGGCACAGCGCCAACCTGGTGAATAAAGTGCACGAGCACACACAGCACTGGATGGGTGGAGCTTGGTACAGGACGCGCCAGGCCATCGGTCAGCCTGGCAGAGACAGTCACCCGAGAGGACTCCAGAGCTGCTTCCGGAAGTGCCAAGAACAAGGAGCTAGACGTGTTCAAGGTGAGGCAGAATATTTTGAGGGAGATTAACGACAATACGTCTTTTACTCAATAGCTTTTAATAACTTAATACTCCCTGTAGCTTTGACCGCACCTCATTCACGTCTGACAGGGCTCTGCTTTCCCACGCTGCCGTCGGTAACTCCTGACTCCTTGTTTCAAGCCCTTTCTGCTCGTTATTAAACGCGCTGAGCCCATGAACACCTCAGAGCCTCTGCATTTACTTCAGCCTTGCAGGAATCCTCAGCCTGGGCATTTCTCCTTCCTGTCATTCAGGTGCTTCTGAAACAGCACCTCCTGCTGGTCATTTCCAGATCACTCCATACTGCAAATTGTTTTTGCTTTCTTACAGCATGAATGAATGAAATTTTTCTAAAGGGAAAATCAAAGCGAAAAAAAAATAGAAACAAAGCTTTGCTACATATGGAAAGAAAGAGAGGTTGAAGGGATGAGGGAATGGGAAAAAAAGCAAGATATATCATGAATAAGTAGAAATTCCCTATGAGGAATGTGATCATTGCATATACCTAAAACATACCAATGAATGTTTTGATTTTAAAAAAGAATGAATGTGAAATCACTAAAAACCTAATTTTTAATGTTTTTTCTTTCTTTTTTTTCATTACTGTGGATTGAACTCATAGCCCTTGAACTAAGCTACAACACCATAGTTTTATTTTTAAGACAGAGTTTCACTAAATTGCCCAAGTAGGTCTCAAATTTGCAATCCTCCTGCCTCAGCCTCCCAGGAAGGAGGAATTACAAGCACTACCACTCCTGGCTCTTAAGGTCTATATGAGAAGCACATCCTCCAAACTTAAACAGCAACAAGGCGCACAGACTTCCTTACACACAGATTAATAATTAACTTCACTCACTGCAGGGACAGTTAAGTGCTTACTACCATCATATTAAATCCCTGGAAGCACAATTCTTTTTTCTGTACCTTTGCACAACTTCAAGACTAACATTAAAAGAAAATTCCTATGATCTCTCAAGAATGATCTCAAAAACTGTATAACTCTTGAAAACTGCCAGTTTAAAAATTGCTATCTTAAAAACAACACTAATAGTGTAAAAGAGCTGCGAAGGGAGGATTCTAAAGAGGCAAAAGTGGGCCGTTAGCACGTGCCTGCAGCTCAGTGTGACCCCAGATCACCAACCACACGCGAAATTACCTCAGCTGAGTATCCAAACCAAAGAGAAAAAGACCTGATGCTTAAATCACGGTTTTGTTCCATCATGGAATGTTGTAAAGTCCCAGGAGGAAAGGTTTGGTTGGGGTCAGTCTGCAGAGCCTGCAGCCCCAAGGCAGGGAGCAGAGAGGGACCTCGAAGGAGGAGGGACAGATGCCCTTCCAGCCACGCCCTAGGGGCCACCTCCTTCCTCAGGCTTCGCCTCCCAACATCACACTTCCCACAGGGTGACCCAGCGTGACCCCCAAAGCATCCACGATCCAGGTGCTGCTCTAAAGCGTGACTATAGCACATGAGGCTTTGAGCGGCACCTAACTAAAAACCTGTAACACATGTGTATGGCCCAAAGGCTTTTATACAATGTACAAAATCTGAAAAAAATTTTTCACAGATTACTGGCTTTCTCTAGTATACAGTAAGTAGAACGACTTCTATTTATTAAAATTTGTATGTGTTAAAGTACATTCATATTAATCATCCTATGGTTTTTCTTCTATCAACATTCACTTTTCTCCAAACATTTTCTAAAAATCATGTGAGGGCCAGAGGGTTAGCTCAGTGGTTCCAGCGCCTGCCTCGCAAGCACAAGGTCCTGAGTTCGATCCCCGGTAACCACATACAATGCTGGGCGTGGAGACTCACGCCCACCAGCCATCAATACCACATACCACAGTGCCAGGCGTGGTGGCTCACGCCTGTAATCCCAGCACTCAGGAGGCAGAGGCAGGAGGATTTCTGAGTTCCAGGCTTGCCTGGGCTACACAGTGAGCTCAGAGCCAGCCTGAACTACAAAGTGAGACCCTGTCTCAAAAAAAGAAAAAAAAAAATCACGTGAAAAACTAGAATACCAGCTTTATTGAATTCATGTCAATATCAATATATCACTATACATTAAAATGTTATAAATCTGCATATTTTAATTTCCCATTGTCATCTAATACATTACACTAACAAGTATGCTTTTAGATTTGAGGAATACTTAACATGGTTCTTTTTTTAATTTCAATAATTTTTGTCACTAAGTTATGCTATTTTCTAAGCACATTCAAAATTCTAGGTTTGTTTTTGTTTTTGGTTTTGGTTTTGTTTTTGTTTTTGTTTTTGAGACAGGGTCTCGCTTTGTAGTTCAGGCTAGCTCTGAGCTCACTATGTAGCCCAGGCAAGCCTCGAACTCAGCAATCCTCCTGTCTCTGCCTCCCAAGTGCTGGGATTATAGGCGTGAGCTACCACGCCCAGCTCAAAATTCTAGTTTTAAGGAAAGGTCCATATGCCATTATTAATGTACTAGATTGTAGAGTTAAGCTTATTCTGGGGACAGATTCACACTGAAACACAGAAACCATGAATCTATACTTTGGATGTTCCTAAGACTCCATCTTAATTTGAACCATGAGTTTATATTACATTAAAACCATCATTCCCATTTTAAAACGCTTTTTATGTATAAATATCTTAAGAAACTCTCAGTAATTACCAGAAATTTCTAAGTGCTCTGATCACCCTACAGTGTACTTCTCTTCTTGCACAGGAGTTCACCAAGAGATGACAGAATTATTCAGACAATATTTTGTTTAAAGAAGTACTCCACCTGCTGAATCTATAAATGTGCAGGTGGGCAAACGGACTGACCTTGCCCGCCTGAGTGTGTGACCTCCAACGCTTCAGCCCTGAGCTAGGGCAAGCTCGTTCTCTCTGCCTGTCCTGGAGCCAGGACACCAGCCTTCACCTGCGTGGGACTCCAGGGGCCTAGAGCATGGCACCGCCCTTCTCATGCAGACTGGAGCAGGACCAGTCACTCTCACTAGTGTCTGGCTTGTCCTCTCAGATCTGAGAATTTTCAGCCTCGATAATCAGGTAGCCCATCCCTTAAAATTGATCTGTGCTTACTGAAAGGTTAGGTGTGCATACAAATTCAATCTATCCATCTCTCAACCTACCTATTTCACTGTATCTAAAGATCTGTATCGACGTCTACATCTATGCCTCTGTCTCCTACCGGCTCTGTCTCCCTGGAGAACCAGATAAATACAGAAAACATACTATCTAACCTACAAGGAATCTCTTTTCTACCAGCACAAATTTCTATTTCGCTCTTTCAGTCTTAAAAACACTTAACTCATGTACTGTATATTTGTATAATAAACAAGGAGTGTCACATCTTTAATTTTTTTTTAAATTATACAAGTCTCTGTCTTAAAATCATAAGTAACTATTTTGGTAGTGAAGAGTAATGCTGCATTATGGACAAACTACATGTTGTGCCACAGGACATTGATATTTCATGAAGTCTCCTTTCTTGCATTTATTGAAATAGTGTCACTTTCCCAGTCAAGTTTTCACAAGTATTCTCCGCCATCATGAGCGAGCCTGACTGCTCCTTTTGCTTCCAGTGCCATTTGTTAATCTGCCATCGCGATCTCGAGGGAGCTGGGTAAACATTTCTCGTGGCTCTTCGTTTGCACTCTGAGCTTCTCATCCTTACACACAGGTAATAATAATAATAACGACCTCCCGAGAAAGGCTCTCGCCACAGCCTGCTTGCAGGGCCCACGAGCCATGAAACACTTCAAGGTGTGACCAAGACTGCGGCAAAGAGCAACGTCTCTAGAACGACGACCAGGCCTCGAAGTTGGTACTTAGAAAGGATCCAGTGCAGCTCATGACAACCTGGGTCCTGGTGACCCTTGTTTTAGCAGCTTCTTGAGCAGAGGCTCAAGATCACGACAAGAACAAGGGGACAGGAAAAGCGCAGCACTGTACTGCCAAGAATTCCACTTGCTCGGTGCAGGGCTGAGGCTAAGAAGAGAAGGCCAGGCCAGTCCACCTTTATTTGCAGAAGGCAAGAGAAGTTCAGGCTTTAGTATATCATTGATAAAAATGGAGATTTTGGGGCCGGAGATTTAGCTCAGTGGTTCCGGCACCTGCCTCACAAGTCAGGGTCCTGAGTTCGATCCCAGCAACCCATACAAATGTTGGGCGTGGAGACTCACACCCACCAGCAATCAATACCACATACCACAGTGCTGGGCATGGAGGCTCACGCCTGTAATCCCAGCACTCGGAAGGCAGAGGCAGGAGGATGGCTGAGTTCAAGGCTTGCCTGGGCTGCACAGTGAGCTCAGGGCCAGCCTGAACTACAGAGCGAGACCCTGTCTCAAAAAAAAAAAAAAAAAAAAAAGGAGATTTTGATGGTGAGAACATAAAAGGAAAGCAGACATTCTACAAAATCTGTAAGTGTAACGGCAAATAGGAGAAACAGGCAGAGATACAGCTGGCGAGAGCACTCTGGGTTACAGTCAGCCTCAGAGTAGCAGCCCTAAGAATATCTCTGCCAAAGAGCCAAACTGGATAAAACCTGCTCGTGGAACCATCTAAGCCTCAGCGACCAAACTCCCATCAGTCAGTGACGTCTCCTGGGGGGTATGACAGCAATAGAGGAAAACAGCTAGAGATCCAGCAGCACCTTCCGAGGCGAGCATGACCCCAAATAGGCCCACAAGGGCCACGGTCACATCCTGAGGGGATGACGGGGAACAGAGGTCAGCGGGAAGATGTGCATGCCCAAGGCTGTGCCCGAGGACAAAGAGATTCACGCGTTGGGGAAGAAATGTCACCAATAACTGCAGGATGAACTGCTTACCAGCAAATAAAAAGCAAAAAAGTACCCTTAGGATTTTTTTTTTTAAGCACCAAGGATCAAGGATCAAAGTTGGTACCCTGTGCTTGCAAGGCAGGTGCTGGAACAGCTGACCTAAGTGCTTGGGCCCCTGGGATTAAAACAAGCAAGAAAAGAGACAATCTGTCACATGCAAAGGAAACTCAATAAAAATAACAGCCAGGTTAGCACTAAAAACATTGTATAAAATAAGCAGTGTAATCATATATTCAAAGTGTTGAAAAGAAAAATTATAAATCATCTTATCTCACATTCATGAAAGTAATCTTTCAAATGTGGTGATGAATAAGAGAATTCATTGCTAGCAAGAACATCTGTTTCTCAAGGAAGCAATTCCAAAGGATGTTCTTCATTTCTTTATCCAAGAGTAATTCAAATATATAACCCAAAAAATTGTGCTAGTGAAGGTAATTTTGCACAAAAATTATAAAAGATTATATTGTTCCATTTTTCTCCTTTCTTCTCTTAACTGGTTTTCAATCAGAATAATAAGTACATAACTATATCGCTGGATTTATAGTATATGGATATAGAATATATTCACAATAGTCAAAAGGAAGGAAGTAGCTATAGCTACCCCAGAGTGAACAAATAAAGAGAACCACAGGTGGTAAATAAGAATATGGCAGAATTCTAAATATATATTCGATCTGCTTTATTTTCTCATTTTCTTGCAAAGGCATAAATTATCTAAAACAATAATTTTAAAACATGTATTGGTTGATTTGTAACATAGAATGTGTACACACACACACACACACACACACACACAATAAGCAGAGAAGCAAACCATTTAGTCCATTCTACCAGCTAACTTAGCACACTAGACTGGGTGGCTCATACAATCCATGCTCATTTCTCCCACTCACAGAGGCTCAAGTCCAAGGTTAGGTCCCAGCGGACCGGTGCCTCTGGCTCACACAGTGCATTCTTTCATGGTGCCTTCACATGGTTCAAGGCCTAGGAAAGCGATCCAGGCCTCATTTAGCAAGGTACTCAGCCCATTCCTGAAGGCTTCATCCTCATAACCTCATTATTTCCCTAAGGCTGCAGTTTCAAACATGCCACAATTAGGAGTGAAGCTGCAACACGGGACATTTGGGAGAGAATGAAGTTATTCAGCCAGTAGCTTCTATAGAGACCTATGTCAGTGCAACATTTGTAGAATTCAGCAGAATTAAGCTAACCCAAATACAATGTAGATAATAAACTCTTATGTATGTTATAAGTCCTAAGTCCACTATTGGTACAATAACAAATTTACATTGCTTATGTGTATTATAAAACAAAAACTATATGATAAATGTATTCAACTCAATGATACCAACAGTTAAACCAATTCAGTGAATTAAAAACAACAACAAAATACAAAACATAGTGCCAACAGGAGATACACACAAGACAAAAATATACAAACAAGAGTAAAAGTATATCTTAAGAACAGCAGTAAAGCAAAACTTGGTAGTGCAATCTATAACCCTCACACTCTGGAGAAGAAGGCAGCAGGATTACAAATTCAAGCCTAGCCTGAGCAATTTAGCAAGATCTGATACAATATAAAAATAATTGTTTAAAATGCTGGGAACATTGCATTGTTCAGAGTGAAGGCCCAGTGCTATGGGGGAAAAGAAAAAAACAATGAGAGGAAAACAAAAAATGGCTTTATTAATATCACATGAAGTATACGGCAAAACAACAAAAAAAAATGTTTTTGTAAAGAGAGAAATTAAATATTCAAAAGTGGACCCCAGCCAGCAGCTTTCCTGCCACCAGGACCAGACCAGAAGCCCGCAAGACCTCCATTCCCTTGTGGGCCAGTCTGCATAAGTGCAGCAGGGCTTCTCCAGTGAGTGCCGGCAAGGAGGGCCCTGGGTGTCATTAAACAACGCTCAGGCCCACAGCTTTCCTGTGACCACTGTGAGACCAAAAGGCCTTGGAATCTCCATCTCTTTGTAGCCAAACTGGACATGACTATTGAATGGGAAGAGCCCTCAGAGACACTACCTGCTTGTCTGTGTGCACTGAATCAGTGCAGCAGCAGTGCTGGAACCTAGACAGAGGCCTTCAGTGAGTTTCTCCAACCAGTCCACCATGTCAAAAAAAAAACATGCACTGAAAGACTGAGGGAATACTGTCTAGTGCAGCCATCAGTGAGTTGCTGAACTCATGTCCACCTGCAAGATCCTGGACTCTTGCAGAGTTCAAGCATACAGGAGTTCATTGAGCTCAACTCAGGCATATACTCAGAACCTAGACAAGGGATGAGGGCTGTCTCCCTGTGACTTATCAATTTCAATCTGCATGCTCCTGCCAATACCATCTACAGGAGACAACAGAACCACACTGTGCAGGGCTGTTTTGGTGGTGTTTTTTAACTTTGTTTTGTTGTTGCTGCTGCTGCTGTTGTTATTCTTTTTCTTTCTTTGTTCTGACATAAATTTCTTTTCATTTGTCTACTCTGCAGTAGCCATTAAGTCCAATTTCAGGTTTTTTCTCAACTGCTCTCATTTTTACAGAAGAGGGAAAATAAGTCTCCTGTTAGCTTGCTGCTTCTAGGTACCCCTATTCGCCTCTTGTTCCTTCATCCCCTCCTGTCTTCCAGTCAGAATCAGTACCTAGAAGTTAAAGGGTTTCAATCTTCCCCAATTTCTCTTCTTCCTGTATTATAGGAGAGTGATAAAGTTTCTGGTGGTGCTGTGGCTCTTAGCTGGTTCTGTGTTACTCTGGTCACCTTTTGTCCCTGTTGTCTGCTAGCATCTATAGGGTACCCAAGGTCTATGTGATCTCTATAAATCCTCTAAATCTATTTCTAATGTCTCCTTCTCCTTGTATCTCTCTACCTCCCCAATTTTCAGTGATCTTTTATGCTCAAAGGGTAGTGCTGCTATATTGAAGGACCTCTATGTTGTAAACATATTTCTGGTTAGATCTAAAATTTTGGAATTTGGTTACAGAGGCAACTCACGAGGTTAAAGGTATCAGGATAGTAGCTGCCAAAGCTTATCATTTTCTATTATGTGTTAGATATTGTTTATGACACTAATTATATTATGTCAACAAAAAGTGTTATTGTTCTGTTCAAATACCTCCCATGGTGTGCTGGAAATGAGATTTTTTAACAGGCATTACAGATCCGAGGAAGACAAACCTGGCAATAGTCATCTCCTTTCTTATTAGGAAGAAAGACAATTGCAACAAACATTGTCCAAATAACAGACAAGGAATTAGGCTAGTAACATCAGCAAATAACAAAGGAATAGATGTGAGGAGAAAAAAAAAATCCAAAAACCCAGATACAAAGAACACTACTACCACAGGAGAATCCAGGGAAAAGGGAAATGAAAGAAACTGAAACTCAATCACCAGAACACTCTTAGATGGTAACAAAAGCGTATCTAGTAAAATACAAGTCACAACCGGACTTGGTAGCTCACGCCTGTAATCCCAGCACTCAGGAGCCAGAGGCAGGATGATTGCTGAGTTTAAGGCTTGTCTAGGCTACAGAGTGAGCTCAGGGCCAGCCTGAACTACAAAGAAAGACCTTGTCTCAAAAAAAAAAAAATCTCTGACATGAAAACAGAAATACAGTTCATAGAGAAAGATATGATTAATAAGGCTATAAGGGTTCAGGGCATGATAGGATCTGAGATAACAAAAGCAGTGGAACCTGTTAAACAGCTTCAAACAGAGTTTCAGGTGATTAAAAACTCCATCGAAAGTTTGCTGTATAGGATGAATGAATGTGAGAATAGGATCACAGCCAACAAACAGGAAGGGAATAATATATGGAAAATGTTAACATCCCTAATTCTCAAACTCTTTAATGACATGGGTAACCCAAGAAGTCTGACTGGGCTAATCTGCAGTTAAGATGTGTCTATAAAGGACAAAGTGGTGGTCTTAAGTACACTCTTTCCTAGTCTGGACGGTCTTAAAGTTGCTGAGAGGCACGCGGCCACACAAGCACCTGAGTGGACTTTCCTCTGGAAGGTCTCCCCACTGGGTCCGACTCAACACCATTCAAGAGAAAACAACCAAGGGAGCCAGCCAGAGAGGGTGCGAGTCTAAGCCTCCAGGGTGCTAAGACATGTTAGGGAGTGCTATTCTGAGAATTACAAAGTCAAATGAAAACCTCAGGAGCTGTGTACCATGCTCTGCTCGGGATGGCACCAGAAGGAACCCTGAATACAAATATATTCCTCCAAATCTGGCATAAAGTTAAGGATGCAGTAGAGGGGCCTCCCTTAGCAACTCCCATAGAGACACTCCTGGCTTAATCTTTGTCTAATCTGCCTCCATGGCTCTGGGTGTGAGTTTATGCCATGAAAGAACCTGAAGCCATGCTTGTTTTAATAAGGAACCACGCTGCTAGTCCTAAAAAACAGGAGGGAGAAGCCAACTGGCAGCCACTCAGAAAGAGCCCCCAGCAGGGAAGCTTTATCAGCCCTCCCTGAGGATCCTACTCAGAACAGCAGGTGTGCCTCACTTTATGTGACACAGACTCAAGCCACAGCACCAGCATCTCCCATGGAGAAAAAACAGCCTCAAATCCACTTCTTTTATTTAATTACCCATTTTTTCTTTGCTTTTTATACTTTTTTATTTTTGGATTTGACATTACGAAGTTATTATTATTGCATACCAACTAACCTCAGTTTGCATATCAATAAGCCAAACTAATGCCAAAGTTAAAGCAAAAGAGGGACCTCACACACCATAAGGCATCCAATGTTGTGGACTCTCCCCTTTTAAAAACCTACAAATAAACTTCACCAAAATGTGTAGCCCTATAAGGGCTACACATACATCGCGGTACTTGTCTGTACACACTCTGGGTGGCCAAGGGCATTTCCCACTAAAACAAAACAACAACAAAGCAAGGAAAGTCTGCAGAGCTTTACTAAAAAAATTCATCCCCAGATACGGATTACCCCTTATCTACAGTGACAATGGGCCTGCATGTATAGCACAAATAACTCATTCTGTATTATTTCTCTAAAAATCTATCATCCTAACAAGACCACAACTCCAATGCCCAAGATGTTTGCCCTCATAATAACACCCACCAAATATTGATGGCCTCCGATTCCTCACTGGCTTCTGACTGTTGGTTCTGTGCTCCTTTGACAGTTCCATCCTTCTGAGCTCTGCATGTTATAGCTAATAACACAAAATTAAACCTGACCCACAACACCTCTCACTTACTCCAAATCAGCCCAACTGACGTTATGGACACTGTTTCTTCTATCAAGAGATACCTTCTGAGCCCAATGTTACTGCTACCTACACAAAGACACTGTTTTCCATTCAACTGTTTCTTCCCCACCTGGCTTCTTCCTCATTTACAAGGATGGCTTATATCGAGCCTTCTCAGTCACCAAGCAAGGTATCTGTGCCCTAGCTGTTGTCATCTTGGCCTGTCTGTCTACACTCCAACTTCTGAGTCCACTGCCTGGCCATTTATTTCTAAACAATATAGATAATAAGTAACCTAACAAGAAAAGAAAATGGAAAGCCACTTATTTGGTCCAATTTTCCTAGGCTGCTAGAGGTCTTGTGGCTGCAAATATTTTGTAATGTTTTCTGTGGCACCTTAGTTAGAGAAGCCTAGCATTGTTGAGGGTGACAATATTACTGCAATTGTCCGGTTCATACTTCTTCTTCCAAAAACACCAACAGCCAAGGGAGGCAATGCATGACACTGGCCCGAAGGAACCCAGCAGTACAGTAAAACTGAGCAACACTAATAACTGCTGCACCTAAAATTCTTCACACATAGATCCAAAATACTCACTTGGAAATGTAATATAAATACTATGTAGATGTACAACGACATTTTCACACAAGCTTTCTGAATTTCACAAGATATACATAGAAAAACTCTGTCGTTAACTCTCAAGTAACAATAGGCTGTCTTGAAATGAACCCAAGCCAACAAGAATGCCTTTTTCCTGAACTCTGATTGTGAGAAGGAAGCAAAACAGAAGCTGACACCCACTAGAGGAAAGTAAGGCTCAGGCAACAAATGAGGTAACACATTACACCACACAAAAACAAAACCAGGCCAAATTTTCTCAGCAATCTCAAGGCCAATCCATGTTTATCCTAGAAACAAAATAAAAATCATCATTTTATATAGAGTTCAAAATGTAAAGGAGTCAAACTAGAAAAGTAGGCTTCTGTGACAATGAAAATCCCTCTGGTCTTTCTCTTCACACAGTTTATAACTATATTAAGAATTTCAGTATATAAAATAATCTGCATGAAATCAGTTAACATTTAAAATTAAAAGGCACTGCATTTGTTGATCATTGATATGCCTTCTGTAAGCCAGATATTTTCCCACTATAGCAATTAAATCTCACAAGGGCCTTATGTGAAGAACTGCTAAAATTATTGGGTTGTAGATGAAAAAAACTTTAGGGAGCTGGGTGTGGTAGCTCACACCTGTAATCCCAGCACTCAGGAGGCAGAGGCAGGAGGATTGCTGTGAGTTCGAGGCTTGCCTGGGCTAAAGCAAGACCCTGTCCCTCCAAAAAATAAATAAATAAAAGTTTAGGAAAACTAAAATCAAAATGTCATTGATAAGAGTTCAAATTCAGACCCATGTCATGTGACTACAGTTCTCTCTCTCTCTCTCTCTCTCTCTCCCTCCCTCTCTCTCTCTCTCTCTCTCTCTCTCTCTCTCTCTCTTTCTTTGTCTCTGAGACAGGATCTCACTATGTGAACAGTTCAGGCTGACACTGAACTCACTCTATAACCCAGGATGACCTTGAACTGGCTATAATCTTCCTGCCTCAATCTCCCAAGTGCAACCACGCCCTGCTTCAACTCATTCTCTATCCATCTGTTGCCAATGACACTAGAATTTTCATATACTCCTGGATCTTTCCTCTCTTTTCAGAATCACACTCGTTCATTATAAGAATCATACCCATTTAGTTTCCAAGATTTAGCTAGCACAAATGGAGCTGCTATAAGCATGAGTGCACATATGTCATCCTGATATGAATCTTTTAATCCTTTTGTGTATGTCCCCAGCAGGGGAAGAGCAGGGTCGAATGGGACCCCTAATCCTAGTTTTTTGAGGAATCTCCACAGTGGCTGTACAGTCTACATTCCCACCAACAGTGGAGAAGGGCTCCTTTCTTTCACACCCCTACTAGCATTTCTTGCTGGTTAATTTTGAGATAGTAACCATCCTTCCTTTGTGGAGTGAGATAGAATCTCAGTGTTGTTTTCATCTGCATCTCTCAAATGATCAGAGATGATGAACATTTCTTCATGTTTCTTAGGTGATTTTACTTTTTCCTCTGAAAAGTGTCTCTTCATTTCAGATCCCATTTTTGAATTGGGTCTTTAAATTTGGGGGAGCAGATAGACAAGATGTTTTTTGTTTTGTTTTGTTTTTTGGCAGTACTGGGGAATTGAACTCAGGTCCTTGTGCTTCCAAGAAGATGTAGTTTTTTAAAAATAATATGGAACATTACCCTGCCATAAAGAATGATAAATTTGAGTCACATACTCAAATGGATGTACCTTGAGGACATACTCAAAAGTGAAATAAATGGAGATTCCTCATAAAACTAGGATTAGAGGGCCAGAGATTTAGCTCAGTAGTTCTGGCACCTGCCTTGCAAGCGCAAGGGCCGGAGTTCGATCCCTGGTAACTACATACAATGCTGGGTGTGGTGACTCACGCCCACCAGCAATCAATACCACATACCACAGTGCCAGGCGTAGTGGCTCACGACTGTCATCCCAGCACTTGGGAGGCAGAGGCAGGAGGATTGTTAAGTTTGAGGCTTGCGTGGGCTACATAGTGAGCTCAGGGCCAGCCTGGACTACAAAGCGAGACCCTGTCTCAAAAAAAAACAAAAAACAAAAAAACTAGGATTAGAGGTTCCCATTTGACCCTGCTATTCCCCTGCTAGAAATATACTCGAAAGAATTAAAAGAACCATGTCATAAAGACATATGTGCACCCATGTTCATAGCAGCTCACTTTGTGATAGCCCAATCTTGGAAACAACCCAGATACCCATCAACTGGAGAATGGATAAAGATGTGGTTTTTTTAAATAAAATGGAGTATTACTCTACCATGAAGAATGACAAGTTTGAGTCATTTATGTACAAAAGGATACACCTTGAGGACCCACTAGTAAGTGAAATAAATAGGTCATAGATATGTAAACACCGTATCTTTTCTCTGGTATGAGAACCTGTTGATGTAAATGAGTTCTAGAATGTATGATAGATTTTGTGAAATAGGAAATATTCAAAGGGAATGTGGTAGGGGAAAGTAATGAGGGGAAACAAATATGACTTGAAAAGAAAGCAAATATATATAGGGGGCGGGGGTTGTGGGGTGGGTAGGGATATGGGTAAAAAAGGGGATTAACTGGTATAAATTCCCCAAAGTTGAGTGTGATTGTGAGCTGTATATAAAATGTACCAATAAAGAATTGAATTTTGGGGCCGGAGGGTTAGCTCAGTGGTTCTAGCACCTGCCTTGCAAGCGCAAGGTCCTGAGTTCGATCCCCGGTAACCACATATAATGCTGGGCGTGGAGACTCACGCCCACCAACAATCAACACTGCATAACACAGTGCGGGCGTGGTGGCTCAAACCTGTGATCCCAGCACTCGGGAGGCAGAGACAAGAGGATTGCTGAGTTCGCGGCAGCTTGCCTGGGTGGGTCCATAGTGAGCTCAGGGCCAGCCTAAACTACAAAGCGAGACCCTGTCTCAAAAAAAAAAAAAGACTTGAATTTTTAAAAAGTGAAATAAATAGGTCACAGAAATGTAAATGCTATATCTTTTCTCTGGTATGAGAAAAACTGATGTAAATGAGTTCTAAAATGTATGATAGATATTGTGAAACTGAAAATATTCAAAGGAAAAAGAGGTAGGGAAAAGAAGGGAAAGAAAAAAAATCTGTTGGTACACAAGGAAATAAAGCCTAATTTACATAGGGGTTGGGGAGTTGTAGGGTTGGCAGGGGAATGGGAAAAAATGAGAATTAAATCATGTCATGTACTAGTACAAATTCTCACTGTTGATTCTGAGCATGATGTGTATGAAATGTACCAATAAAGTCAATTAAAAAAAAAAGAATGCCCAGCTGGGCATGGTGGCTCACATCTGTAAACCCAGCTTTTGGGGAGGCAGAGGCAGGAGGATTGCTGTGAGTTCGAGGCTTGCCAGGGCTACGTGGTAAGCTCAGGGCCAGCCTGAAATACAAAACAAGACCCTGTCTCAGATAGATAGATAGATAGATAGATAGATAGATAGATAGATAGATAGATAGATAGATAGATAGATAGATAGATAGATAGATAGATAGATAGATGATAGATAGATAGATAGATAGATAGATAGATAGATAGATAGATAATAAATATAAATAAAATGCCCAGTATACACTTGGTTATTGTTATCAAAAAGAAGAAAGAAAGAAAGAAAGAAAGAAAGAAAGAAAGAAAGAAAGAAAGAAAGAAAGAAAGAAAGAAAGAAAGAAAGAAAGAAAGATCTTTCCCAGAAGTTTGGAAACTCCAGGAAGATGTCAGATTTCCTTTCTTGTGCCTTTTAATATTTTATCTCTTCAAAATAATTGGATGTTTAATTTATAATAGTTATTAATAGCCTTTGTGTGCAGCTTCTCTCATTAAAAGAAAATGTTACAGCCTTTTAAAAGCTTACATTCTAATTAGAGAGACAGGGAAAATAATCCTGAAAACAATATAGTCATTGACATAATGGGAAGATAGAAAACAAAATGGAAATTTTATAATTCATTGCTATGACAATTACGATTTTCATTACTATAATAGTTAAGTAGCAATTTTACAGAAACAAGAACCCATAAATAAGCTCCAAAGCAGGAAAAATCACATGTAATTTTTATTATATGAGCCAGGAAGAACATATGAAAATACCAGTGAGTCTTAATAGTAAAAAGAATGTTCCCACTTAGGAGAAAGGAAGACATATTTTTAAAGATTTAACATGTTTATTTATATCAGTTTGGTTTTTATATGAATTTAGTTTTATTTTGAATTCAATGTGAAAGTTACTAAAATTACCAAGTCTTTAGCAACCAAATACATAATTTATTGTTAATTTGAAGAAGCCACACATGTAACAAAAGGTACCAGGCAATCCACAGTCTGTGTCTCCATTCATCACTTCTAAACTCTGTGACCTTAACCAAGGGACATAACGTAAATTTTGTCAGAAAGGTACAGAAGCTTGGGTATGTAATAACCATGTTTATTAAGTAGAATATTTCCACAAATGAATTCTCAATTTTAATTTTATGAGTACTAGTAACAGGAAGAAATTTTTAAAGTCAAGCAATGAATTCTTAATATTTATTGATACTCATGAAAGATCATCCAAATTCTCAATATCAACTGTCTTTTCATATACAGTGTCTAAAAAATAACAACAGAAATAAATTCCTGCATGAACTATAGCAGAAGTATCAATAATAATCTATTTAAAAAGTCAACTTTAGGGCTGAGGATTTAGCTCAAGTGGTACTTCACCTGCTTTGGAAGCACAATGTCCCGAGTTCTAGTATATGAGTTGCCGAAGTGAGCACAATGTCCTGAGTTCTATACCCAGTACCAAAGAAAAAAAAAGTCAAGCTTTACTCCAATCATCACAGCTAAGGCAGTCTTCTTCACACATGAAAATAGCATGTCCCATACACACATATCACCTACAGTAACAGGACATGTGTTATACATTCCTCACCTTTGTGTAGGAAATATTTGACTCACTGGTCAGAAAATCTTATTACATTACATGATATGTAGTGATAGGAATATAAATTATCAATAAAGCATAAAATTCCTAATATAAACTGTTTAAAATAAACATTAACATTTTCACATCAGTGGTCAACTTGCTTACAAAACCTAAAAGACAATATCAGAAATAAATTCCTATATGGCATATAATTAAAATAGTAATAGAACTCTACAACAAAAATGCTTGCCTCAATTGCCCCACTCAAGACATTCTTCACACATGACAACTCCATGTTCCATGGACACATCTCACTGACCCTGTCAGCACATGTGCTGAGCTTTCCTCCCCTATGTCCCAGGAATTCACATCAGCCCAGCTCTCTCCCCTCCGATCATAGCTTCCTTCTATTAAGACAATGTACACTTAGCACAAAAATAAGAAATCAAGAAAACACAGGAGCAACTACATAACGCTTTGAATGGACATCAACATTTTCATATCAGCTGTTTATTTGTTTACAATCCCTAAAAAATAACATCAGAAATAAAAATCTACACAAGCTACAGTGCAAAACAAATAAAAGTCTACCACAGAAATAATTTGTCTCAACCAGCATATCCAAGGCAGTCTTCACACTCGAGAACTGCATGTTCCATACAAAAGTATCACATACTGACAGCGTACACGTTGTTTTTACTTCCTGTCCTTTGAGGTGGGGCATAGCTGACATCTTTTTGGTTTTCCTGTTGTGTCATGGGCCTGCCTGTCCACCTGTCTACTCACCAGTGTGTTCTACAGTTTTTGTGAAGCATCCTGGGCAGAAACATTTTGTTTTTCCTCTGCTATAAATTATCTGAGTTCTTTCCAGTCTCTCCAAGATAATTTCTCCATAGTATTAGCACTTGTTATTTTCTTTATAAACTATTCAACTCTTTATGCCACACGTTTAGAGTTCAGTAAAACACAACTATTGGTCACTACTTTGTGTTTCGTGTGTTATCAGAGTTGCTGCCTAACTCATTAACAACATCTACTCCACCTTTGGCTTTGTTGTAAAGTAACTGGGGCTTCAGTTCTATTAAAGTTTCCTAAAAAGTATTTCCAACATGGTGCAATATTGATGTGAGCAGTAGCAGTTTTTCTTTGCCATATAAGAGCCCAGTGTAAATCTTTCTGAGACCCAAATATTGTACCCTACAATTCTGCTTTGAAATTGCAACATCTCATTTAGAATTTCTGCCTTGTTCCTGCATACAGTTCCTGTGCTGGTCAACTTGTGCTCTGTTGGCAAACGTAAAACGTATCAGAAACTGGTAAACCAACTGGAAAATGTGACTTTCTCATCAGTTTAGGGGATGGGAGCCATAACTGTACTCATAACATCATTCTGTTTATTATTATAAAGACCCAGTAGCTGAGTTCCAGGATGAATGTCTAAATTGAAAACATAGTAGGACTTCACATCCACAAGGGCATAACTTTTTAACCCATATTTTGACCCACTGCTTTTCTGTAAGTCTTTTACATGCCTATGAGAAATCCCTGTTAAATACAGTAGACCTATGTCTGCTTTCAGTTGAGCCAGTGTCATAATAAGTACAATTTTTTAACATGGCCACTGGTGGATACAGAATGTTTTTTCTTGTATTTCAGCCTTTGTGTATTGCACAGCATCTTGTACTATTTCACCTGTTACCATTTCCAAAAGTTAATGGCAGTGCCAGGTTTCTGCCCAATAAGTTTCACCACTACCAGGAATTCACTGTATTTTTGGACCTCTTTCTGTTGAGGTTGGGTGTCTTCAGGGTGGCATGGTCATAGATTTGTACCAAGTTCTAACACTGAATCGTCCCATTTTGTTGAGTGACCATTTTGCAACACTTTGGCTCATCAAACATAAACATGTGTCTCTCTGTGTCTATATGTTTCTTCTTGCTCCATTTCACTGTCACAGGAACTTCAGTTCACAGGCCCAATGATGCAGTTATTACCATCTTCATCATCCATTCATGGTTAATGTGATGATTCACTTCTGGCCTCCTCCAAAACTTGAAAATCGGGTTTTTCATGTGCCATTATACTGAACCAGGCTACTTCTATCAGAAAAAATCAAAATAAAACTTTTTCAAAAACAAATACTAAATGTACAGAAATTGAGCAGCAACAATTTCATGGGCAAAACACCTGCTCCTGCTTCCAAGCTCTAGCACACACCTTAACATCCATCTGCCAAGTGCATTCACAGATGGTGTTTTGCTCTCCCCAGGAGCAGATGCTGTGATTCACGTCCACATTCCATTAGGATAAAATACACGTTTTCATAACAGAGAAGTAGTATGGGTATATTTTACCCCCTATGATGCTTGGGTGAACACACACAAAGCATGTTAGATGGAGCATTTTGTGGGTAAAAGTCCTGGTTTGACAAACACTCTTGTACCTGTGCACACACCTTACAGTACCAGGAGAATAAACACAAAGACCATTTCCTGTATCCCCAAGGCACAACTACTGAGATCCACAGCTTGACAAAGTACGAATGAAGCACAGGATGGGCTGCTGCACCCCAGTGTTATGCCCTTTTGTGACTGAATTTCCATTCAAAGCTTCTAAGGGGTCTTATGGGAATGGAATAAGAATAAAGGAACTGATTCTGTATCTATCAGTCATGCACCTAGTGGATAATCATTAAGTGCTCTGTACAAGAACTTGCTACATTTCTAACCAAAGGAAAGGCTTAATATTCATAGAGGTATGGAAATGACATACTTTGTAGCTATTTGGTAAGAGCTAATCTACCACATCATTTACTACTGTCATGTTCTTTCCCAAACTTTCATTCTCTCATTCATATACTCATTTAACATCTGCTCTCCATTGAATTTGAAGTGTGTCCCAAAGGCCCACATGTTAAAAGACTGTTCTGCAGAGTGGCAGTAATGGGACATCCTGGAAATTTTACAAAGGAGGTCCTTCAGGGGAAGGTTATGTCATGGAAGGCATGTCCTCAAAGCACATTGTGGGACTTGGCATTTACTTTCCATTTAACTTCCTGGTCACCAGGTAAGCAGGTCTGGCCTGCCCTTTGCTCCCACCATGACATGCCATTCCCCATTACAGAGGGCTAAACATTATAGATCCACTGGGACATTGGCAAGAACTTCCAAACTGTGATCCAAAGCAAACATTTTCTCATCATAAATAATCTCAGGTATTTTTATAGAAACAAAAAGCTATCACAACATGTCATTCATGTACATTTTTCTAAATGTGTTATGTGATTCTTAACTCCATTATTCATATATTCCTTTGTACTATAGCAAAAGTGAACAAAACATTGATAATTCAAAAGTTGCATATTAAAGTTAGAAACAATATCCAACATTACTCCTAGGTCCACTATTACATGAATGTTTTGCTGTATGTTGAGTATTTCTTCATGTACTTCTTAGCTGTTTCTACTTCTGTCTCTGAAAAGCGACTACTGGACTCAGATGCCCATTTTTTAATTGGGTCTTTAAATTGGGGGTGATGATTTTTTTAACCTCTATTTATTCTGGATAGTAGCCCTTTGAGAAGCAGATAGTAAAGATTTGTTTCCCATGTTGTTGGTTGTCTTTTAGCTCTGCTGGTGGTTTATTTTGCTGTGCAGAAGTTTTTTAATAGGATGAGATCTCATTTGTTGATTCCTTCTGCTAGTTTTCATGATATAGAGGTTTTGTTCATAAAGTCTCTGCCTAAGTCAATGTTTCCAAGAATTCTACCTAACCTGTTTTCCAGCAGGTTTAGTGTTTCTGTTTCAATGTTTGGATGAAGAAATGCTCAACAACACTGGTCATTCAAGAGATGCAGATGAAAAGGACACTGAGGTTTCATCTCACTCCCCAAAGAATGGCTGCTATTGTGAAATTAACCACCAATAAATGCTGGCAAGGCTGCAGGGAGGAAGGATCCCTTTTCCACTGTTGGTAGGAATGTAGACTATTACAACCACGGTGGAAATCCCTCAAAAAATTAGGATTAGAGGTCCCATTCAACCCTGCTATTCCCCTGCTAGGAATATACATGAAAGAATTAAAAGAATAATACTATAGGGCCGGAGGGTTAGCTCAGTGGTTCTGGCACCTGCCTTGCAAGCGCAAGGTCCTGAGTTCGATCCCCGGAAACCACATATAATGCTGGGCGTGGAGACTCACGCCCACCAGCAATCAATACCACATACCACAGTGCCGGGCGTGGTGGCTCACGCCTGTAATCCCAGCACTCGGGAGGCAAAGGCAGGAGGATTACTGAGTTCGAAGCTTGCCTAGACTACATAGTGAGCCCAGAGCCAGCCCGAACTACAAAGCGAGACCCTGTCTCAAAAAAAAAAAAAAAAAGAATAATACTATAGCAAAATATGTGCACTAGTGATTATAGCAGCTCAGTTTGTGATAGCTAAATCTGGGAAACAACCCCAATGCCCATCAACTGGAGACTGAATAAAGAAGACATGGGGTTTTATTTATATAAAATGGATTATTACTCTGCCTTTAACAATGAAAAGTCTGAGTCATTTATATTCAAATGGACATACCTTGAGGACACACCCATAAGTGAAATAAATAGGTCACAGATATGCAAATATCATACCTTTTCTCTGGTATGAGAATCTGAAGTTGTAAATGAGTTCTAGAATGTATGATAGATTTTGTGAAATAGAAAATATTCAAAGGGAAAGGAGTAGGGGAAAGTAATGAGGGGAAAGAAAATATATGATCTTAAAAAAAGAAAGAAAGCATATGTTTAGGGAGTGGGGGTTGTAGGATGGTTAAGGAAATGGGTAAAAATGAGAATTAACTCATGTTACATTCTGTACAAATTCCCAATGTTGAGTGTGATCGTGACATGTATATAAAATGTACAAATAAAGAGTTCAATTTATAAAAATCTAGAGCAAAAAATTGTTTTGCTGTATGACAGATGAATGTGAATTAATACATCTTGAATGCAGGGATCAGTATGTCTCACTTTTATGTGAAGCTTCTTAGAAATGACTACACAAAAGAAGGACTGAGGATTTAGCTCAGTGGCGCATCTATCTGCCTGCCTTGCAAACACAAGGTCACAACACCTGCCTCGCAAGTGAAAGGTCCTGATTTCAATCCCCAGTAACAAGAAAATAAAAGAAAAGAGGGAGGGGAGGGGAGGAGAGGAGGAGGGAAGGGAGGAGGGGGAGGAGAAAACAAGACCACATATCAGGACATACTTCTTGTCTTATAATCATTCCACTACTCACTTCATATTCATTTTAACGGTTTACATAAAATCACCACTTTTTGACAATGTAAAAAAATTTTACCTAAGTATTTGTATCCTAATGTTCATGTTTCTACAACATTCTTTCAAAATTGTAACTGCAAACAATATATCTGTTGGACTTATTTACACTGGAATGTTTTTAATCATGTATAATACACTCACACTCCATTCTTCCTTCTTTTACCTAAAGGGGAAAAAATCATCCTGAGAAAAATTAACAAATCCAAAGCAAACTGCCAAAGCAATTATAGTATTCTATCTAAGGCTTACTAGGAAAAAAACATGCTTACCAGGGGTAAGCCCTCAGTTGAGGCAACAAGAGTCAAAACTATCAAGAATAATTTAGCACATATTGACACTTCATTGCATAATAAATCAGCTTTATCCAGGAATTATTAATCACTATATATTTTTAAACACCAACTGACACACATCTGTATACTAATCTCTAACATGAACAAAAGTTGACTATTTTTTGTCGACATAAGACAGTATATGACTATGTAGCACAGTCATGTAAAACAAGATAACATAGACAGTAATAATGAATTTTTCTGACATAAACCATGAAAATGACTGTAATAATCATAGAGGGAGAAACGTGACTGAAGAGTAACACATGGGCCCATGCATTTGAAGAGTCTTGGTCCCCAAGTCAATACTGCCCTTCTGCTTTGCCAATGAATTGCACGCTACTTCTAGAGCGGACTCTAGGGACAATTTCCTGCTTGTTTACAAAGAAAATCTGGGCATTTTAACAATAAGAAGAGTTTACTGATTCTTCATGAGATCCACCCACTGAGCATATTCAGAGAAAGAATTTGAGCATACTTACGAGTGGCAGAACTACACAAGCCTCCACTCTCAATCCAGAAAGCTCTAAATAATGAGTATAAAAGACAGTGAAAAATACATATAGTCCTATTTTATTCTTGTGCTAGTGAGCACAAGAATAAGGCTACAAACCAATAAGCAAGTACAGAGCACCTCTAAGCACCATGATGGTTTTAAGGACAATTTACACTGGCAATTCAATCTAAGGTCACAGGTGTCAGTCATGCATTTGCTGCCTCCCAACTATAAATGTACCCTGGAATAAATACATGACCTTTGGTCATATGGGGGATTCCTTTATGAATTTCTCCTAGACTGAGTTTTCCCAATACAGGAAGCTAGAGGGACACTGCAGGAGAAAGGGGCTTTACCCTCATGTCTGACAGTCCAAGGCTCAGCAGTTTGGGTGGAGATGTGTGAAGACCCAGTAGATCTCTATCCCAGACACATGCACGGAGTCTCTCCAGGTGTGAAGTGCAGCCCACTGGGGATCTTTCTGAGACCCTCTCTACCTGAAGTGCCCACTCTCCCCAGACTCCTCTCAGCAGGACCGTGGCCACCTGCCCCAACCGCTCAGCGTGGAAGCCTTAGCGAGCTGTGGAAGGTCCCCACAGGTCCTGAGGTTATACACCACCTCTGATGTGCAGCCCTAGACAGACACACAGCCTGACCTACTTCTGGGCCACCAGCGAGCTCCTGATCACAGACCCACGAGGTGCTGAGCCAGACCCCGGGACCCTCATGGTCTCCAGTGGCACAGACTGTACCTTTCCTACAAGACCTGAACTCGTCCGAGTTGGTCCTTGCTCAGCATAACCCCTCAGCCTTGGGCACCACTTGGATAACCTTGTATGTTCTAGTCACTTTTCTGTCATCACTTATTTACTTTTATATTAACTAGCTTATCTAACCTACTGTGTGGTTCCCATTCCTAGACTAGACACATACTTCTTCCAAAATCTAATGTCAAATCACTTTGATTGTAATTCACATGGATGCAGGGAGGGCAGAGGAATGGGAAAATGAAAATCATGTGTCATGTACAGGTACAAATTCTTAATGTTGAAAGTGATCATAATGTATGTATAAAGTGTACCAATAAAATCAACTTTTAAAAAAGGCAACAACTAAATACAATAATGTTTCCACTTACTCAAAAGGTAAAAGGAATTGTCTGTACATAACAAAGCCAAGTAAAAAAGCTATCCTGAACATTAGCAAATAGTATAAGCCTGAGTTTCATATATGTAGTGACTTTCTATATTAATGTACCCATCTTTCTGTGTCAAAGATCAATGTTAACGTGTGCTATAAGTCTCGGCATCAGTGAGTGATCAATAGCTCTGGTTGTTCCTCTCAAAAGTGGTATTTAAAAAAAAAGGCTAACTCCTATGAAATTATTTCCTTATTAATGGATAAAGTGTTTTTCATTGTGTAAAACAAACTCCCCAAATTGTGTTTTGTTAGTGAACGTTCTAGCTCCAGAAGAAATCAACATAGTAATTAAAAAGGCCAGTTTTAGCAGCTTTCTTTCCTCAGAAATCCATTAGAAACATAATTGTCTAAGAATGAAGGCCCCGAATAGTCCTGGAGTGACTGTGATTTTCCAACAGTGTACCCAGGAATGTCGCTGTAGACACGCATGTGAGCACAGGAGGAAGTTAAGTGTGAGGCACCCATGGCAGAAAGTCACATCCCATCAAGACAGTTCTGTTTCCAGGGCAGGATCACCTGGCAGGAGAAAATTATCTGATGTTCAGAACAGATGCAGTAACAAAACCTAAATTCTAGCTACAGCATTTGATAGAAAATATTAGCTGTTGCATTATTTCACTTTTGGCAAAGTTTTTCCCACTTGACCTTTCAATACCATTTGCACAGTGCCAGACCGGACTTCTGAAGGTCTCTCAAGGTTTCCTTCATTAGGAACTTTCTGTAATCTCAAAGAAACACGTGGAGAGCTTTAATCAGCCGCGCGACAGACGCCATGACTAATAGACGACCAGACTGCGGGATCACTAGCACAGCGCTCCCGGGGTTTACAGCAGGATATTACCATACCCGTGATACCCCATTACCCAAGATAAACCACTGAGGTTGTATCAAGTACAAGGACTTCAAAGAAAGAGTGACTTTTCGAGCTCTAGTAATTATTTTTTTTAACAAACAATATGTTTTGACAGCATTTTCCCTTCCTCCCCAGCACCCGGCCTCAGCCTGGATACCCTGTTTCTGCTGTGGAAGGCTCTGATAAACACACGATCCATGTAACAAACACTCTGGGGAGTGGGACACAACTCTGATTAAGAAAACTGTTGAATATTAACGAGCAGTGCTCCCCGAGACAAGAGCTGAGCAACTTGTCCTTGAAAAATACCCTACGCTGAACCTATTCCCAGGAAAAACTGTTGACATTTGACAGCTGCTGCT
>PVIC010015998.1:0-35236 GCA_004025085.1 Thryonomys swinderianus | reverse complement strand
CAAACTATTCTTTATGTATAGGCTTCTCTTACCTCTTCACATTTACTTTAGCTAAAGGGATGTTTCCTAAAGGCCTAATAAACCAGGCACCTTCACCCCAACCCTACTGCACCACAAGTACACTGACATCAATTCTTGCTCTTTTATTTAAATTTTTATCTTTATTGGTATATTGTATACACACATCATATCACGATCACACTCGATATTGGGAATTTGTACCAGTATATGACACAATTTAATTCTCATTTCATCCAGTCTTGCTCTTATCACACAAGTTTTAACAGCATATATCTCACAGATTGTGAGCTCTGAAGGCAGGGGCTGTCTTACATCTTTATATTCCCCAAATTTCCTATAATCATGAAAAGCTGAAAGACCTGTACAGAAATAAGGTATCCTTTCTTTAAAAATCATTGTGCATAAAGTTTCGACATTTGATAGAAACTTGTAGAACAGCAGTTGCATGGCTGGATGAACGGCTCACTTCCCGAGTCTGAGGGTGTGACAATGAGGGGGACATGTTTTGTCCAATTCTTTCTTGTGAATCTACTCTGAGACAGTATGGCTCTATATAGTGTTATCTTCTTTAAAAAATTGAAAGGATAATAGTCTATGAATATTTAGGGATGGGGATTTTTCAGTTTGGTTTAAAGGTCAAATTGGCAATATTTAAAAGTGGCGACTTTTTTCCCCCACACTCCCAATTTTTTTTTTTTTTTGAGACAGGGTCTTGCTTTATAGTTCAGGCTGGCTCTGAGCTCACTATGTAGCCCAGGAAAGCCTTGAACCCAGCAATCCTCCTGTCTCTGCCTCCCGAGTGCTGGGATGACAGGCGTGAGCCACCACGCCTGGCACTGTGGTATGTGGTATTGATGGCTGGTGGGTGTGAGTCACCAGGCCCAGCATTGTATGTGGTTACCGGGGATCAAACTCAGGACCTTGTGCTTGCGAGGTAGGCGCCGGAACCACTGAGCTAAATCTCCGGCCCATACTTCCAAATTTTAAAACATGTACTACTCAGGAAAACAAAAACCCAGAAACCAATGACCATTAGGATTTATTTCAACTGTACTACTTCAAATGTGATATGAAACCTCTGTATGTGTAACATCTAATCATATGAGAAAGCACACTTTAGAATTTAGGAAACTGATAAGAGACTTCTCAATCATATACTACCATCTTCTAGTACAGTTAATTCTAGATTTTAGGGCAGGCAGAATTTTTGAAAACATACTGAAGATATTAAATCCAATTGCCATGACAGCAGGAGATTGTTTTAGAAGGCTGAGGTGACAATGGGACCGCCCTGGTTAAGTGGATGTCCCAGCTGACTACAATAGACCACAGTTGCAGGTTAGTTTTGTTTGTAGTTTGTTTGTTTGTTTTCTCAAGCTAGTATCTAGGTAGGAAGACAAGTCAAACCAGCCATTCTGTGGAGGAATTGTTGGTGGAAACAGACATCCTTTTTCAAAACTTCATTAAGCTGTCATGTGTTTTTCCAGTATTTCCTTTCCCGTCACTCCTAACAAGCTGGATGCTTTATGAAGAAGGAAGTGTCTAGATGCAGAGGAGGAAGAGGTGGAGGAAGAAGAAGAAAAGGAGGGAGAGAAAGGAAAAGGTAGAAAGAGGAGGAGAATTGGCTCGATGATCCTTTTGTTTTATTCACATAAGGATGTCAAAAGCCAGTGTACAGGAAATTTCAGTGATGGCCCAAACACTGAAATTGACTGATTATCTATAAGTAGCCAGTTAAGAATAAAACTCAAAAGGACCAGGGATTTAGCTCAGTGATTCTGGTGCCTGCCTTGCAAGCACAAGGTCCCGAGTTTGATTCCCAGTAACCACATACAATGCTGACTGTGGTGACATGCCCACCAGCAATCAGTACCACATAGCACAGTGCCGGGTGTGGTGGCTCATGCCTGTCATCCCAGCACTCAGGAGGCAGAGGCAGAAGGATTGCTGTCAGTTTGAGGCTTGCCTGGGCTACATAATGAGCTCAGGGCCAGCCTGAACTAAAAAGCAAGACCCTATCTCAGAAATAATAATAATTATTGATAATAATAACCTATCTAACAAAGACCTTGACCATGGAATCTGGCTTTGTAGATCTCAAAGAAGACTGTTCCTTTTCAGTTGTGGTGCCATCCTGCCCCCTGCCCTCTGTACTTTCCCCAAATTACAACTCTTCCTATGGAGAAAAATGTGATTCTAGAACCAGTCTTGCCTGTGAAACTAATGTAGAGCATTTATCTGCAGAAGACTGGAAGACAGATCTTTGTTGCCTAGAATTGCTTTTGCTATTCTAGGTCTTTTGTGGTTCCAGGCGAATTTTTTTATTGTTTTCTCTAGCTCCGTGAAATTTACCATTGGAATTTCAATCAGGATCACAGTGAATCTATACAGCAGTTTTGGAAAGGTGGCCATTTGCACTATATTGGTTCTTTCTCCCCAGGAATGAGGATGTCTCTCCATTTTCTGATATCTTCTTCCATCTGTTTTTCTTAATTTGAATCTTTATTGGTACTACATATATATATATATATATATATATATATATATATATATAGTACCTATATATATACACACACAGACACACACACACACACACACACACATCATGATCACACACAACATTGAGAACTTGTACCAGTACAGTATATGATATAATTTAATTCTCATTTTTTTCTCATTCCCCCACTCACCCTACAACCCCCTGCCCCTAGATACATCTCCTTTTTAAGAGTTCTATGCTTTTCAAAGTAGAGGCCTTTTGCTTCCTTCATTAGATTGATTCCTACATATTTCATTTCTTTGGATGCTAATATGAGAGAAATTGTTTCTCTAATTTCTCTCTCAGTGAGTATGTTATTTGTGTTTAAGATGATTATTGATTTTTGAGTGTTGATCTTGTATCCAGTTACTCTAAGGAATCTGGAAATTCAGTCTAGCAGTCTTTTGGCAGAGTTTTGGGGATCTTCTATATAAAGTATCATGTCATCAACAAAATGGAGTACTGCTCGGCCATAAAGAAAGATACTTGAGACATTTATAGCTAAATGGATGCACCAAGAGGCTATTCTTATACGTGAAATAAATAGGACACACATGTAAATACCAAACCATTTCTCTGGTGTGAGAGAGTAAAGGTATAAATGAAGACCAAAATGCACAAGATATTGTGAAATAGGAAGAAAATATTTGAAGGGGAAAGAGAATTAAGAGGGCAGCAGAAAGGAAAGAAAAAAGTTGAAGACAAAAAGCCAGAAACAGACAACTAAACAGGGATAAAGTTTATGCATAGAGAGAGGAAGGGCTTAAAGGAAGAATGGGAAATGGGAACCGGACAAAGTAAGAGTCAAGATATATCATATACAGGTAGAAATTCTCAGTGAATTTTAAGTCAAAAGCCTTAAATAAAAACCTTAGCATCTTAATGCAGCATCACACATTCCTCCAAACACGAATGTGTACTTTTCTCCTCTGTTGCTACACACAGCACACACACCAGGAGCTCTGTCTAGTGGCCTGTCCTAATAGTGCTATCCCTTAAGCAATGCCCCATGCTTATCCTCATATCTATGAAATTTAATTTGCTTAAAACCCCATTAAATGTTCATGTATATTTTCTTTTTTCCATGCCTTGCTGATTAATATAGCATTTCTATGTGTCAGCATAAGCATTTCTTTTCTCATCAGTGCACTTTCTGCTCTGTTCTTTGAGTTATGGTCCTGTTCAGTAATTAAACACCACAATTTTTCATCACTTGAACTACAGAGACAACTTTAAGTGCCTTCATGATTCTCTCACATGGGAGGATTTGCAAAACCCTTATAAATCTAATCCACAGGAAAATGAGTTGTTATCATTTCACACTGGCTGACTTGTTTTGAGTACCAAAGACAGAATTCAAGGGTTTCTACCACTGAGGTACATCTCTAGCCCTTCTTCCTTTCTGTTTTATTAAGTTGTCTCAGCTGGCCTCAACTATCTATCATCCTGCCTCAGGCTCCTGAGAAGCGGAGTACAGGTGTGCACTCCTATGCTGAGCTGACTGATTTTCTAAGACTTTTTTGCATGCTTTGAGAAAAGTAAATGGAAGGAATTTTCCTTTTCTGCCTTGCCCCTTTTTCCTTCCTTGCTTCTTCCAATCTTTCCCTTCTTTCAAGAACATAGCTGATGCCTGTTGCAAGCCTTAGGGTCAGGGAACTCCAGAATTAACTTGAGACTTGCAACCTAGAGCTAACAATTAGGGACTTCTGTGTTTACATTAAACTTCAGATATATAAGCTTGTGTGTGACATTGCTCTGTAGTGCTATCCATTATAAACATGCTTTTACCTACTTTCATCTCATATATAACAGGCCAACAAAGCTTAGGGTAAACATTAAATATATCCGAGTTGAAGTTCAGAGCAATTAAGTAACTTGCCAGTCTTTACACCACTGAGTTGTGGATCTGGGAAGTAAAGTAAGATCTTTGACTGAGTTTGAAAAACTCTGCTTTGTCCTAATGGTTTTTAGAAGGACAGTACCAGTAGCAAATTAATAAACTTAGGTATTTATTTATTTTTTAGTTTTAGAAATTAGTTTCTAGTTTAAATAAAGTGCTAGTAATAGAGTTATTGGATATATTGTACATGAAAATGCCAGCAACATGCCAATGATTACAAAAAACAATGTAGTTTTATAAACATTAAAAATATTTTAATGGATTACTTGTTCTTTTCCAGCATAAACACTGATTTTCTCTTGAGTGTTCTAGAATAGGATAGTTTTGCAGATACACATTTTTAGTGAACTATAAATTACCCTGTGCATGCAAATGCTTTTGTTAGCCCAACCTAGACTTGATAGTAGTAAAGTGAACCAAATTTGAGGTTACTTGCTACCGAGTGAAGAACCTACTTGCAAAGCTATAAACCTATAGACAAGTTGCCTCTCTATATTAATCAACATTTACCATTCTAGGAAATCAAATTAATTTTTATATTAACCTAATCATTGTATAATTATCAAAGAAACTCTATCAGTAATCAAATAAAATCAGCACATTACCAAACCATGGCAGGTGCTGGAACCATTGAGTTAAATTCCTGGCTCACATTACTAAACCAAAGGTACAATATTTTAGGCTCAATTGCAGTTTGGGATTAATTATATAGTGAACTAATATATTATTGGTTAATCTAAATTAATCTAAATGTTACTGTTTTTCTGAAATTTCAACAAAAACTAAGTCCTGTGGTCTTAAATTTTCAGAGACATAGTTCTGATTATTTTTAAATCTGTGACTCTTGGAAGGCATATATTACAAGAAAGTAAATACAATTCATTCCATGGTAGGAATTTCTTTCTATGGCCTATTTGCCTCAGCTGATGGGCTCATAACACAGTAGGGTAAAAATCAGAACATAAATAACTGATGCATTGGCCTCTTCTATAACAACAAAACCTATGTTCATGTATTTGCTAATATCTGAAGCAGTTTGTGTATAGTACATAATTCTAAAGACATAGCAAACATCTTTGCTTTTACAGAACACATCCCAAAGCAATAACCTCTCCAAGGTTGCTCTTTATTTTCTAGTTTACAAACATAAACTGTTGACAATTGCTCCACAGAATAGTACTGTGAAAAAACTCCAGGTCTGTCCATTTTGCATTGACTGGAAATATTTCTAAAGCTTAAAATGTATGCCTGGTGCAGTGAAGTACTTATTTAATCCAAAGACTTCAGGAGGCTGAGTCCTGAGGATTTTGAGTTCAAGTTCTACCTGGGCAACTCAGTGACATCCTATCTCAAAATAAAAAACAAATTTAAAAGACCGGGGATGTAGCTAAGTGATAGAACACTCCTGGGTTGGTCCTTCAGTACCATTTTATAAAGAAAAAAATACAAAGGTGTGTGTGTGTGTGTGTGTGTGTGTGTGCACGCGTGTAAAGAAAGGAAGAAAGCAAAGCAAAGAAAAAAGTCCCTGAAAAATAGAAAAGCTAGAATTTATTAGGTTTATTTTGTTCTATTTCTCACAGCTGTCTCTAAGCTGAAGAATTAAGAAGAAAATTATCATTTGGTTGCACTGTGGAAAATTTACATTTGCCTTTCAATTTCTATCACTTCTGGGGGCACAAATAGAGTCATAACTGATGTGGCCAAGAAGTTCAGTTCTGATCTTGAGTAAAGTGTTTCAGGGGCCTGTAAAACTGGGTGAAAGCCTTAGAGATGAAAACTTCTCTGTATGGCATGTTTTGCCCTTTGGAAGAGGGAAGGAGAGTGGCCAAAAATTGCATCAAGTTATTAAATCACTATAAAAATACATTTCTTTCTGGGATAGCATACACAAAATTGTACATCACACACTATATTAAAGTTTGGAACACTGGAAAACTCTTGAGTTGTGGAATCGTAAAGATGTGACTTTAAGCTCTGACATGTGATCTCAGAAAATTATTTCACCTTTAATCCTTCAGTTTCTGATCTAGTAATCCACCACAGAAGTACTATGAGGATAAATGAGAGAATAAATATAAAGATCCTTGAAATCATATAATCTGCATTAAGTTCCTGGTTTACAAGTTCTTGGTGAGACATTTAGTGTCATAGAACTCAGACCCCTCATTTTAAAAAGCAGAAGCAATACCACTGGGCACCCTATAGGTTTATTATGAAGACTAAATGAGAAAAATGAATAAAAGACTTAGTCCAGTGCCAAGCATATAGTAAGCATTCATGAGATGATCACTGTCTTTTATTACTTACCCTCAGCCTCCAAATGCATCTTCTTATTTTGCAGTTCTTATTAAACATTCTATCATTTCAGACACTTCTCAAAGGAAGAAGTAAAAGTAGCCAAGAAGCATATGAAGAAATGTTCAACATCACTGGTAATTCAAGAGATTCAGATGAAAACAACGCTGGGAATTCATCTCACTCCACAAAGAATGGCTGCTATTGCAAAATTAAACAGCGATAAATGTTGGTGAGGCTGCGGGGAGAAAGGAACCCTTCTCCACTGTTAGACTTGTGCAACCATTGTGGAGAGTCCTCAGAAAACTAGGATTAGAGGTCCCATTTAACCCTGCTATTTCCCTGCTAGGAATATACTCGAAGAAATTAAAAGAATCATTTCATAAAGATATATGTGCACCTATGTTCATACCAGCTCAGTTTGTGATAGCCCAATCTTGGAAACAACCCAGATACCCATCAACTGGAGACTGGATAAGGAAGATGTGTGTGTGTGTGTGTGTGTGTGTGTGTGTGTGTTTTATAAAATAGAGTATTACTCTGCCATAAAGAACAATAAGTTTCATTCATTTATGTGCAAATGAACACACCTTGAGGACACACTAATAAGTGAAATAAATAGATCACAGATATGTAAATACCATATCTTTTCTTTGGTACCAGAACCTGTAGGTGTAAATGAGTTCTAGAATGTATAATAGCTTTTGTGAAATAGTAAATACTCAAAGGAAATGTTGTAGGAAAAAGTAATGAGGGGAAAGAATATGATTCGAAAAGAAAAAGAAAGCACATGTATATAGTGAGTGGGGGATTGGGTAAAAATGAGAATTAACTCATGTCATATACTGATACAAATTCCCCAATGTTGAGTGTGATTGCGAGCTGTATGTAAAATGTACCAATAAAGAATTAAATTTTAAAAAACATTCTGTCATTTAATTTCTGTCAAATATCCCACTAATAGAGTTTAGGGATTTAAGGCAAATTGCATTTTAAACTTTACTGAAGTGTAGAAGTTAAGCAAAGTGCCTATTTGTAATTTTTTTGAATGCGTTTCCTAAGATTATTACAATTTTTTCCTATTTTTTTTAGAAACAGGGAAAACGTGAAGAAAGTGAAAGTACCCTATATAAACTAAATTGCTATTATTTTAACCCATTAACTTCTATCTTTATGTTAGAGAAAAATTCTATTCCTTGTATAAAGGTGATACACCGTAAAATAAGAGATTAATAAACCCAGAAAACTTATATTTTAAAATCACTTTAAGCTCCATTACTCAAAAATTACTAATATGGGCCGGAGGGTTTGCTCAGTGGTTCCGGCACTGGCCTCGCAAGCACAAGGACCTGAGTTCGATCCCCGGTAACCACATATAATGCTGGGCGTGGAGACTCACACCCACCAACAATCAACACCGCATACCACAATGCCGGACGTGGTGGCTCACGCCTGTAATCCCAGCACTCGGGAGGCAGAGACAGGAGGATTGCTGAGTTCGCGGCGGCTTGCCTGGGCACCATAGTGAGCTCAGGGCCAGCCTGAACTACAAAGCGAGACCCTGTCTCAAAAATAAAAAAATTAAAAAAAATTACTAATATGAGTATTAGACTTGCATATGTCCATTACTTTCTATACAACTCTGTTGAATGAACGTGTGTGTATATTTATAGATGGATGGGTAAATATGAATTAAAAATTTAATTTTCCTTGAACTTTATAAAACAAGTTAGAGGAAATTGTCATATTTAAATAAAATACTTTGCTACAGGAAATAATACTTCCTAAAAGAATTCTTGAAGGTTTTATGGAGGGAAGAAAGAATACCTAGAGAATATATCATACTGATTTTTTAAACTGTCATATTTTTAAACCCTACAATTATTGATTTTGATGCTCTACTAGAAAGACATCAACAGATGTCTTTCTCTCTACTGCCTTGACCTCTCCATCATGTTTGTCTTTTTCCTCTATACTTTAAGGTTTAGTTATATTTCCCCTTGTCTTCTTGCAATAACTTAATTATTTCACGTTAGTTTTATACCAAATTTAGTATTCACTAGCCCATTTATTTTACCACAGTTTCTGTATTATCGAACTATTTACTTTGACTTATCTCTTCACTGGCTGCCGTTCTCAACCTACAAACTCTCTCATCCTAACCATTAACACCACCAGCCCAGTAGCCAGGTTTTGAGATGTTCTGGGTAGAACACCTACAAAGCTTTCTATTTTTTAAAATTGATTTTATATACACATCATGATCACACTTGACATTGAGAATTTGTACCAGTATATAACACGATTTAATTATTTTTTACCATTACTCTCCCCATCCCACAACCCCCCACACATACATAAGCTTTGTTTTTTTGTTTTGTTTTGTTTTTTGCGGTACCAGGGATTGAACTCGGGGCATTGTGCTTCCAAAGTAGGCGCAGTACCACTTGAGCTAAATCCCCGGCCCTTTTATTTCCTTTTATTTGCCATCACATTTTTCCCTTATTTTTCCCCTACGCCCCCTTTTTCCCTTTGAATATTTTATTTCTTAATATCTATCAGACATTTAAGAACTCATTTACACCTTCAGTTCCTCATACAAGCGAAAAGATCCGATATTTACAAATCTGTGACCTATTTATGGCATTTATAAGTATGCCTTCAAGATCGCTTCTCGGCCTTTTGGCTAAGATCAAGTATGCCTTCAAGATGCATCCATGTGAGTGTAAATGACTCAAATTTATCATTCTTTATGGCAGAGTAATACTCCATCTTATTTTAAAAACCACATCTTCTTTAAAAATCCACCATGTTTAAAAATCACAATCTTCAGGCTGTAACCCCAAACAATTAAGTCAGACTCTCTGGAGAAGTCAAATATAGTGGACCCTCAAATTACCACGGCCTAACATTGGAACAACTTGGGTTAATTAGGTTAATTAAGACTCACCTGCCTCTTGTTATCTGTAGCCTTCACCCAGGCAAACATCCTAATCGCAGCTGCATTGACTTAAATCAACTTGATACAACCAGCTCTTGAAAACAGATCGAGTTCCTAAGGATTCACTGTATTCTTAAAAGCTCCCAAAATGGTGTAATGCCTGAGAACCAGTCTTAAATTATGCTCCTTTCATTCTTTAGTGGCCATAGATGATTTTTTTTTAATTTTTTGCTCAAAAAAACCCCCAAACAAACCTGTGCTTATTTTCTTTTTTTTGTATTATCTGTTCCTCTGAAACTTCTTCCTTTCACCTTTCTCTCACTCATCCTATTTATCCCAGGAAAACAAAACTAAATAAAACATTTATATTCCACTTATGAGTTATAAAGCAATTCTCATTTTTAATAAGAATAAGTGTAGATTACAAAGACTCTTAAATCCAGTATTAGGAAAAGCACAGTCACTTGTTCAACATCTGTGTGGTCTACTGTCATGATTCTTCTCTTAACCCCTTAAATATCCCACATGTGTACATGTTCATCCGCGGTACGGTGGGAAAAGAGAAACGATAGGACCTGTGAAGTCTGCGTTAAAATCACTGGGCGGGAAAGGGAAGCTGCGGTCGCGAGGGGCGGAGCCTCGTGGAGGGCGGGGCTTCGGGGCGGGGGCTCGCGGCATGACTGGCGGCCGCGCTGCAGTCGCCTCCAGCCGCGGCGCTGAGCGGGCGCAGCGGTCCATGGCCCCGACGGGCGGCGCGCCGCCCGCACCCGCAGCCCCGCGCCCTGCCTGAGCGCGGCGGCCGCCCGGACTAGCGCGCCCTCGCCCCCAGCCGCCAGCCTGCGGATATGACCGCGTAGCCGCCTCCTGCGCCGGGACTGACTGGAAGGTTTTCTTCATGGAAGCGATGTCCCCCCAGCAGGAGACCCTTGGGGGACAGCCGCCCCGCTCGTCCTCCCTGACGGGAGTGTCTCGGCTCGCGGGGAGCGCGGGCGGCAAGAAGGTAAGGAGCGGGGCCTCGCGCCCTGGCCGCCGCAGCCCCGCGCCGCGCGCCCTCCGCCCGGGCCGAGCGCGGCGGAGCTTTGGCCGCGGCCCCGCGAACCAATGGCCGCTACCTTCGGGGCCGCCGCGCTCCTCGCCCGCCCCGGCTCCCCGCGGCCGCGCCACTCGCGCCCACGCGCCGCTCCCCTCCGGGAGACCCCCCGGGAGCCCAGCTCCTGGCTCCGAGTGTCAGTTCGCCTCCGACGCGCCCGTACCCCGTCTCCGTCTGCCGCCCGCCGAGTCCGCGGTCGGCGCGCAGCCCCGGATGGGGGGGGGGGGTCGCCCCTCCCGCGGGCGAGGTGGCCTCGGCGGGTCTGCCCGAAGCTTCGGGGCTGGTGCTGCTGCCCGGGGCGCGGGAGCAGGTAGGCGGTCGGGCTGCAGCGCGGCTCTGCTCCCTCACCTGGCTGCGGAGGCGCAGCTGCTCGGCTTCTTAGGAGAGAGGGCTCTTCCCACGGGCCGCGCGCCTGGGGTGGGGGTGCTAAGGGGCCGCGCTGCGGGGACGGGAAGGGTTTGGCTTGGCCTAGAGCCTGGCTGGTCAGGGGCCTCGGAGCTGCCGTGGAAAGTCCTGGCCTTCGCCGTGAGCTGGTCGCTGGCCCTTGGGACTCCGGAAGGACCGGAGAGGGTTCGGGTGTGGGCGTGGGCGTGGGGGTGGGGGTGGCCCGAGTGTTCCCTGTCTGAGCTAGGAGGGGTGCGGGTAACAACTTGTAGCATTCCCTTTAGATAAACACGGCCGGCCGCGATGCGTAGGGAGGATTCCGATTGGGGTCAGATTTCTCTGGAGCAGTTCCCGAAGCCAGTGAGTGCACGTGGGCTGGGACCTCCTGGCCTTGGCGCTGGCGCTCCATCTCTTAGGAATTGGTTTGCTTGTTTCTCCTTCTGTCTGCCTCCCCTTCCTGCAGCACAGGACCTTCAGAGATTTGGCCTTTTTTGTTCCTTGCCATGGTGGTGCTGTGCCAGCTTCTCCAGAAACCCATTTTGGTGAGAGGAATCATCTAGCGCTCAAGACATATTTTAAGGCATTCCACTGCTATAGTTAGAGGTTTTAAGGGGTTACAAGGCTCCCTGCTTGTCCAGATTTTACATCCTTTTATACATCTTCCCACCAAGATGCTAGGTTGGCTAACAGGTCAGTTGAAGAGATGTCAGATACTGTTGCAGGTGTCGACGTGCCATGTCTGTGTGTCTGTCTGTTCCTAAGGACCTTGACCTTGTGAGAGCCGTTCAGGAGTGTCTGGGCCTTGATGTATGGGCTGCAGTACCGGCTTAGCCTTTGATGTGTTGAGGCTGCTGTTTGTCTTTGTCGTTTCTTTCCCTTTCAGAGATGGAGGGTATGTGTCTGTGATAAAGTCTTTCCAAATGAAACCTGTATGTTACTGGGCTAGTAGTGCAAAAAAGATGTCAGATGAACGTTTGGTAATTTACATATATGATAAAGCATTGTTTACATTTTGTAGATTTGAAGAATTGTAAAAAAAATCAAAAATTAATTTTCCTGAACAGTTATTTTCTACCCTTCCCCCAGGGCTCATTAAGCACACTGGCAAAGGGAAGAAATACTAAAGAGTAGCTTCATCATTTGTCAGGGAGTACATGTTCAGTAATGAAGGGCTGTTTTGCCCCTTTCCCATGTTCTTTTTACTCAGCATAGCCACTGTTTCTAAGATGGTGGACTTTATTATAAAACATAGTAAATTGATACACTACCAAACCAGCATCTGTTCCCAAGATTATTGGGAAAATTAAACATGAATGAATGATGACATAAATAGGGATTAAAATGTTAGCATTTATTGTTTGTAATTTTATCTTATCTATAATTCAAAACATTGTGTTCCAGTTGTTCAAGCCAAAAATTCAGAATTCATTTTTAAACTCAGTTCCACATTCTATAACAACCAGTCCAGAAAAGCTACTTGAAACCTAAGTTCATCTCCACTGCTACCACCATAGTCCAAGTACCACCATCTCTCATTTGTACCTTTGCAGAGACTTCTCATCTAACACTTTTCTTCTCTTTCTATTATACAGTCTCTACTTAATGCACCAGAACGATCTTTAAGCAATGTAAATTAATCATGTTGCTCACCTGCTTAAAATCCTGGAGTGCCTTTCTATCACATTTATGAGAAAACGGAGGCTCCTTTTCTTGACCCTGCTATGTGGCCTTTCTTTTTCTTAAATCCATTTCTCAAATTCATTCCTTTTATGAGGTTTTGGTGATATTTTTCCTTCTGCATCTGCTCCCAGTCTTTACAGTATTGATTCATATCATTCAGATCTTAGGACCTCCCAAAGGCCTGTCCTGACTGCCAAGAGGAAGTTAATCCTCAATTGTGCTCCGTATCCTCTGCTTTCTTGTTATCTTAGCATTACACTGTTTAATATTTTCCTGTTTACCTGTCCCCCAGGTCTCCAGATTGTTAAAACTATAAGAATAGCCTCTTCATCTGTATCATTCCAGGTTGTATTCTCAGTACATAGAAATAGTACCTTCTACATATCAGATATTTTATACATATTAATTGGGTTATGTGGAGCAGTAAAAAGTAAAGCCCTCATCCTGAGAATTTATGGTTTAGAGGAGGGTTAGCAAACCTTTATATAAAGGACCACATAACAAATATTTTAGGTTAGTGGGCCACAGGTTCTCTGTTGCAGTTGTTTAGTTCTGCCATTGTAATAACAAAGAAGTCATAGAGACAATGTATGAATGAATTGTCTGTTGTAGTGGTGTTGGGAATCAACCCAAGGCTTTTGCACTGAATTACGTCCCTGGCTTTCTAAATTTTGAGACAGGGTCTCACAAAACCATTAAGTATCTTGGAGTAGGTTCGAAGTTGTGATCTTCCTGCTTCAGCTGGGATTAAGGCATTTACCATTACACTTAGTTAGGACTTTTTTTTTAACAGCCTCATTGAAGGGTAATTGTGATAAGCGTCACATAAAAAGTATATAAATCTTTAAATTGTGGCAAAAGTGTACATTTATAAAACCATTTCCTAGACAATTATTGGCTGATTTCTGAAACCATAGATCAACTTTGCATTTTCAGTAATTTACATAAATGGAATCATACTTTTAGCTAGCTTCTTTCATTCAGTATAATGTTTACATATTTATGTTGCTATGGATATCAGTAGTTCTTGTGATTGCTGAGTAATAAAGATTGAATATTCTTTACTAGTTTTTCAGAATGAAAGAGTTGAATTTTTACAGTTTATATATTTATACTTATATATAATGATATATATATGTGTGTGTATGTGTGAGTGTTTGTGTCTTGAGGGTGATATTGAAGTCTAAGCATGAAAGACACTTTATATATACCTCATACACATAGTCTGAAAATAATTTGATATTTGTGTGCTACAAGGTGTAACATGAAATCTAGAATTTTCCGCTTGGGAAATCATGTCAGTGGTTAGAAAGTTTCAGATTTTGAAGAGTTTGGATTTTCAGACTAGGTATTGTCAACTTATAGACCACAATTTATTTATCCATCTGTCAGTAAGCATTTGGATTATTTCCAACTTTTGGCTATTTCACGGAAAGCTTTTGTGAACATTCACGTATAAAGCCTTTATGGAGCTATGCTTCCATTTCTTCTAGGTACGTTGTGAAGTTGGATCATATGTTGGATATGTTTTTCACTTTTTAAGAAACTTTCATTGCTCTATTCCAAAGTGAGTTTAAATTACATTAGCCATGTAAGAGATTCTAGTTTCTCCATTCTTACCAACACTTGTTATTATCTGTCCTTTTTGATCATTGGTGTTCTAGTCACTGTGAACTAGTATCTAGTGGTTTTGTTTCACATTTACTTAAGGGTTGATGACCAAGCATCTTTTCTTGTGCTTATTTGTCACTATATATTCTCTTTGGTGAAGTATTTATTTAAATATTTTCCAATTGTTTTATTTTTGTACCAGAAATTTAATTCAGGACCTTGGACTTGTCAGGCAAGCACAGTGCCATTAAGGTAAATCCCTGGCCCTATTTTCCAATTTTGATTCAATTTCTTTCTTTATTATTGAGTTTCAATACATTCTGTTTTCAGATGCTTTGCCAGGTATGTGATTTGTAAAGTCTCCTCTCTATAACTTGTTTTTCCTTTCTTCTTTAAAATTTTCTGTATTTATTTATCTCCTGGGATTGAACCCAGAACTTTTTCACTGAGCTACACCCCAGTGCTTTTTATGTTATATTCTGAGACATGATCTCACTGAGACAAGACAATGAATTACCCAGGCTGGCCTTAAACTTGCAGTCTTACCTCAGTCTCCCTTAGTATAAGGGCTACAAGTGTGTTCTACCACGTCTGGCTTCTTTCTATTCTCTAAATAGCATCTGTCAAAGACCAGAAGTTCATCACTTTGATGAAATCCAATTTATTCGTTTTTAAACTTTCCTTAATTGTAGCTAATTTGGACTTAAATATAAAAGTATGTGTTTAATGGTTACTGTATGGGACAGCACAGGTCTACAGGAAGAGACAATAGCAGTAATCATTCGTGACAACTGTTATTAAAGACATGACACAGATTTGGACAAACATAGATGTTAAACTTGACCACTCTGTGTTTGGATGTTTAACACAAGACCTTTTAAAGTGACCCTTAGCTCTTTTATGAGTGAAAAAGAGTGTTTTATAACAGAATTCAGGAAATGGGAACCATAAGTTCAAAGACTCTCAAGTAAGTGTGTTTGAGAAACTAGTTCGTAAATGCTGTTTAGGAAGTTAGTCCCTTTATTTTAAAACCACATTGATTACTTTAAGCTCAAGTAGAATTACCTAGCTAAATCACTTAACTTTACTTGTTAGTCAGACTTTTTGACTACTTCTAAAAATCAAATCCACTCCCAAAGAACAAAGATTTTCCATCATGGAGACTCCTCTAAAGAATATATGATTTATGTACAATAATTTCTAATTCCTTTTATATGTACTCCTAATGCATGAATAACAGTAGCATAAATATTGCTTTAAATTCTTCAGGAATAATGTGTCATTGAAGATACTGTATTTGCACAGAAGAGTTTTAATACAATGTAAATGCATTTTAAAATCATTTTAAGTGGGGCTGATTTGTATAAGACTCAGACTGATCCTAAACTCTCACTTACTAATTGAAAAATCTTTAATAGTTGAGTGTTAGAATAGGAAAAAAGATTTATAGTACAGAAAGCCAGTCAAGAGAAAATCATTTTTTAAAAGCCCCAGCAATTTAAAATACACTAGCTGCTATTGTAAACTTCATTCTGTCTTTTCCGTCTGCATTGTCTGTGTGTAGATCTGTTTATAGTATCATCAGTAGAACACCCCAGAGAACTGACTTTGGCCATATGTGTCTGATACTGGTGCTTGAATGAAGCTTCTTGATGAAAAAGCTTTAATTTTATTCTTCTATACTAAGAAAAATCTGATGCCAGTCGTTAAACAAGTATCCTACTGAGCTCTTGTTGAGTGTTATTCACAATGTGAATTTCATAAAATCAGTATTGCTTTGTTATAGTCACTACAGCTGCTAGGTAAATACTGGCTAATAATGGCAATCAAGGACACAGTAACTGGTCTAATTAACTTTGCACTCCTGTGGTTTTTATGTCTTAATCATTTTCTGATGTCTTGTATAAGACCTGATGTTTTTCAGGAGCTCTTTTGCCAGGAATGATTTCAATGCCAGTGTCTCTCAGCCTTACTTACTATTTGAAAGCTTGGCACATTCTCCAGATAGACTCATGGGGCTGTATTTCAAAGTTATGTGTGGGTGCACCAAATCCTGTGCCTTAGATAATTCCGCTGTGGAAAGTCATGTGTTTTGGAAATCCAGCTGAAATACTTCCAATTCAGCAAACTCTTGAGTCTTAGGGAAAACATATCTTGCACCTAGTTATTAAAATGTGAGCACAATAATGCATGGCAAAATAAAAAATTAACTTTCTGTAACTCTAAAATTGATATAAAATTTGATAGTAAAAAAGGAAACAAAACTTATGTTATCTCAGGGGTGGAGTTTGTAGGAAGGACAGGAATGGGAAGAAATGAGAATATGTGTCATGTACAGATACAAATTCTCAATGTTGAATGTGATCATAATGCATGTATAAAATACATCAATAAAAATCAATCGAAAAATTCATGTAAAAACAGAATAAATCATAGTTTTTATAGTTGAAATATGTTTTATTTTTATGAATTTGTCAAAAAAGTAATTATTAATTTTGAAAATTGAATTTTGTAGGTTAAAATAGTAACTCATTGACTAAAAATTCACAAGTCACAGGTACTTTTCAGATGCAGTTGTTGCTACTGGTTCTGAAATGGTTGTCACGAAGCAGTTTATCACTCGTTGTGGCTTCCACATCCTCCCAGGTTATGATTTGATGAAAATTCGGCAAGAAAAAATGTGGAACATGTTCAGTAGACTGAGAAGTATGAAAACTGATGGTTCCCATAGGAGTGGAATCCTGTCCAGTTAATTTACATATCTGAATTCTTTCCGTTATTAGACTTATCTCAGGTGTTCAAGATCACAGAATTCTTCAGGTCCGGATGTGTGTAGGCTTCCTGCAGAAAGGAAGCTCCATTTGGTAACAGCAACGTTGGCAGCTTTCTGAGGCAAAGTAGGACAAAGGTGATCTTTAGTATTGTTGTGTAAAGGGGACTTGGTCACGGCTGGGGAGAGTGGAAAAGGAACAGAGGTAATTGCTCTCTGTAATTCCCACCAAGAACTGGGCATACAGGTAACACCAACCCACTACATTGTTAAGTTCTGTTTTAGTCTATTTTTTTAAATATGGAACAAGTTTAGAAACACCCAAGCAGTAGCAAAGCAATCCCACTATCCCTACATATCACTGTTGTACTTAGAAGCTTTGACCTAATTTTGACAGACACCTGTCACAGGGCACAACTGAAATGTAAAACCTGTTTTTAGATGTCTGGTCACTTAGATGTAGGCTCTGAAAATGGAATGTGTGTGACCACATCATCTCACATATCACAGATCTGGAAAACCCAGCTGCTCTGTGTCCTTTTGCTTTTTCCTTTTTTACCTAGGACTTAATTTGTACCTAAGAGAGTTTCTTCTGTGCCTGCATTCACCTCCTTGAACTTCAGTTTTGGTAGTAGCCATTAATAGATACAGCACTATGTCTGAGTCTAGAGTGACTTGGATTTAATTACTCTCATTTGATGTAATCTTTTGGCATTATGTCTTTTGAATTTAATCACAGTACTTTTCTGCTGTGCATGGGAAGACTGAGAGCCTACTGTAAGGCAGAACTTCATCATTGCAAATGTGCCTGATATCTACCCTCTTTGCTCCTAGGCAAGTGGATGGATCCTGGAGTAGCCAGAGTGTCCCTTTCTTTATCATAGTACATCATAGTTATACAAATAATATCATTTTGTGTGGGCTAGGGTATAAACATGTGTAGTGGAGTCCTGCACTGTAAGGTGTTACTGTTAGAGAACATTGGTGACTGATTCTGTACTGAACTCCTGGTAGAAGGAAATCATTACCAAAGGTTGGACTTGGTGGCTCTGGCAAAGAAGAAAACCCAGCCAATTCGAAGACCCGTAGTGATATACATCAGAATTCTGTCTGGGTAGGGTTAGAGGCAGAGCAACAATGAGGAATATATGGAGGAAGTAAAGATATTGTCATGCTTATCTATGCACAGTAGTTAAGTACTTTAAAGCTTACATAACATATATGATCACAATACTTTTCATTTCAGAATATACTTTTATTTGGTTCTTTGTGATGGATGGGACAGGTATATGTGCATTTTGGAGAGAATCTGAAAAATAATGTGGTAGAACTAGGGCCCAAAATTAAAGCCCAGTGTCTGCTAGTGTAGCATGCTTTCTTTTTCATTATGTAGCTCTTCTGTTTGTTATACTTCAAAATGGTGATTGTCTTATGGAAAGGGGACAGAGCCAAAAGCAAAATCATTTCTTTCTTAAACTCAGGAATTTAGATTCCTTTACAGTAAGTAGTACTGTGATAACACTCTTCTAGTTAAATGTTCAAATTGATTCTGAGGGGTATGATTTATGAGTAAAGAGAAGATTATACTTATCACAGGCCAAACTGACAATAGTGGCAAGTTTCAGATTACTCAGTGATCAGAATCTTGTTGTGATAATAAGATCCAGAAACAAGGTGCAAGGTTAAAAATAATTCTTCTTCCCTCACAGAGCCAGTGTCTTTGAACTATAATTGTTCAGTGGCTGAGTATATCTCCACAAATAAATGCTGCAGGCATGCAGGGAAGGCAAGAAAGAAATAGATTATTGCTCACTAAATTGCACAGACTAGCCATAAAAAATTAAGTCAAATTTAGCAAGCTAATTTGTAGTTCTTCTAAACGTTTTTTCTAACCTTGAAAATGTGGAGTTTTAGAAAAACTTTCCTCAAAGCCTTTGTTTAATGCTATGCTTATTTATTTTAAAGGCTTGACAGTGACTCCAGCACCATTTCACTAAAAGTTGATTGAAGTGCTTGGATTTTGTTTCTAAACAAAGCATGAAAAAAATCAGTTTAACCTCTGACTGAAATCTTTCTCCTATTTCTTTCTTTTGATATCCTTTATTTTCTTTTATCACGATAAGTGCTAAGAATGATCAGGTTCCAAGTGACTTACTTAATAAAGAACTGTCAAGAATTTACTATATGAAAATGTAAGGTTGATCACAGGAGGGTAGAGGCAGAATCATAGCAAACCACAACAGGCAGATGGGCAACTTCCTCAAGTCTCTCAGGAATTCAGATGGAGAATGGTTGAGAAATTTTGTACAAATTATACTAGACAAGAGTCAAATAAGTAGTTGTTCATTTCATATATTATACTTCAGATGATCATTATAAAATAGAAGCAAGTTGTGGCTTCTGGCTGTGAGCCAGTTTGCTGGGATAGAGTCCAGTAGTTTAGTATTTAAGATAGTTTCATTTATAACAAATATAAATTATGTACCATATAATTCACACATGTAATCTGTATAGGTTAGTGACTTTTAGAATAATTGTAGAATTATATATCCACATGTTTAGAGCATTACTTCAAAAAGGAACACCATATCTCTTAGTCATAATCCCTCAATTGCCTCTTACCCCCAAACCCTAGACAAATCATTGACTGTTTAGATTTGTTTTGAGCAATTTATATAAATGGGAGCCAGTATTATATGGTCTTTTGTACCTATGTTCTCTACATTTTTATGTTAACTTCAAGGTTCATTGGAGTTCAAGAATGTATCACTTTTATTTCTTTTATTGCAGAATAATATTTTATAAATATATCACATTTTGTTTATCCATCAAGTGACAGACACTGAGGTTGTTCCCACTTTTTGACCAGTATGAATAATATACTGCTTTAAAAAATTGTGTACAAATCTTTCGGGGGTATATGCTGTCATTTCTCTTGGGCACATTATCAAGGAGTGAAACTACAGAATTACGTACATGATAACTCATGTTTATCTATTTGAAGAACTGCCAGACTATTTTACATAGTAACTGCCCCATTTTACATTCCCACCATCATGTACAAAAATCAAATCTCTCTACATGTTCACCAATAAATTTTTTTTCACTATAAAAAAATTGGTAATATAGAGTATGGGTTAATCATGCCAGGTTTGTACATGTGACATACTTAACCATTTTCACCCCACGTTGCCCAGTCTTGTCCTTTCCTTCATCTTAGTGTCATATTTTGGGGAAGGTGTTCAGTGTATATAATTTCCTCATATCACAGTAAAAGATACTTTGCCGTTAATACCCTTCAGAGTACCTCCCATCACTACAAGCATACTTAGGTCATCATTCTTGCCACTTCCTGAATTAGTTCTAGAAGTCCTTTTTTATTAAGCCTGATCAGAAATATAGTAAATGCTTCTACTGAGTGCTATTCAATTGCAAACAGGTTCATAAAACATTACAGAGTATCCTTATCCACCTTATTCACTAGATATGGCACTGTGTGACATTTGACTCTAAAATGAAATGACCATGAAAGATATTTTGAATCGATTCAGGCTATTGGGAACAACAGCTCAACTGGACAGTTGGAGAGAAGGTCTTCCAGAACTGCTTCAGAAAATCAGACAAATGTGTGATATGGAGGGGAATATTTGAAAGGGATTAGTGTCAGCATGCTTTTTATAACTGATATTTTAAAAATTAGTTTTCAGGGGCTGGGGATTTAGTTCAGTGGTTCCAGCATCTGCCTTGCAAGCACAAGGTCCTGAGTTCCATCCCTAGTAACCACATACAACTATGCTGGGCCTAGTGACTCATGCACACCAGCCATCAGTACCACACACCACAATGCCAGGCATGGTGACTCACACCTGTAATCCCAGCACTCAGGAGGCAGAGACAAGAGGATTGCTGAGAGTTTGAGGTTTGCCTGGGCTACAGAGTGAGCTCAGGGCCAGCCTGAACTACAAAGTGAGACGTCTCCGAATGTAAATAGTAAATATTCAAAGGGAAATGGGCTTTAGAGATAAGTAATGAGGGGAAAGGAAAAAATTTGATGGTAAATAAAAGGAAACAAAGCCTGTGCATATAGGGGTAAGGAGTTGTAGGGTGGGTAGGGGAAGGGGTAAAATGAGAATTAAGTCATGTCATATACTGGGAAAAGTTCTCAATGTTGAGCATGATTGTGATGTGTATATATAATGTACCAATAAATAAGTCAAAGGGAAAATTTTTAAAAATTTAAAAATAATTTTCAGTCATACTGTGTTTTAAGATGAGTGTGTGATATTTGCCTTTCTCAGTCTGTTTTATTTTGCTTAACCTGATGGTCTCCACATCCATCCATTTTCTTGCAAATGACAGTTTTGTTCTTGTGGCTAAATAATGTTTCATTGTACCTGTTTGTTTAGATGTGTGTATGTGTGTGTGTGTATTCCCTATCTTGGTTATTGTGAATTGTGTCATGTTAGACAGTAGTATATAAGCATCCCTGTAGTACATTGATTTCAGTTGTTTTAAACACATACGAAGAAGTGGGTAACTGTACAAATAGTAGCTCTATTTTTTTTTAGTAGCTCTGTTTTTATTTTTTTGGTTTCTTTGTTTTGAGGAACATCCATACTGATTTCCATAGTGCATGTATTAATTTATATTCCTGCCATCAGTATAGGAGAGGTTCCATTCTCCCTGTACCCTCATGAGGATTTATAGTCTGTATTTTTTTTTTTGAGACAGGGTCTCGCTTTGTAGTTCAGGCTGGCCCTGAGCTCACTATGTAGCCCAGGCAAGCCTCAAACTCAGCAATCCTCCCGTCTCTGCCTCCCGAGTGCTGGGATTACAGGTGTGAGCCACCACGCCCGGCTATATTCTGTATTCTTAATGGTAGCCATTCTAAGTGGAATGAGATGGAATCTTAATGTAGTTTTGATTTACATTTTCCTAATGGTTAAAGATGTTGAGCATTTTTTCATATACTTACTGGCCATTTGTATGTGTTTTGAGAAATGTCTAATTCTTCTGCTTATTGATTAATTTTTTTGTTTTTCTTTGATTTTTAAGGTTTTTTTAGTTCTTTACATATTGTATATGTTTATCTTCTACCAAAAAAGTAGCTAGCTAGTAAAGATTTTTTTCCCCATTCTATAAGGTGTTTCTTGACTGTTTATCTTGCTATGCAAAACTTTTAATATAGTACCATTTGTTGATTCTTGCTATTTTCTGTGATATTGAAATCCTACTCAGGAAGTTTTTGCCTGTGTCTATGGCTTCCATTTATCTGTTTTATTATAGTCACTCTAATGTATCTGAAGTGGTGTCTTTTGTGGTTTTTCACTTATATTTCTTTGGGGCTAGTGATGCTGAACAGTTTTTATGTGCTTGAGGTTGTGTCTGTGGAGAATTGCCTGTATTTGGATCCTTGCTTATGTTTTTGTTGAATAATTTGCTATATAGAGTTCTAATATTTCTTTACATAGTTTTAATAACCTAGTAGATACATAATGTGTAAAATTTTTCTCCATCTTGAAGGTTGTCTTTTTACTTTCTTTCTTTTGTTTTTTTGTGACAAGGTCTTGCTTTGTAGTTCAGGCTGGCCTTGAGCTCACTATGTAGCCCAGGCAAGCCTCCAACTCAGCAATCCTCTTGGCTCTGCCTCCCAAATGCTGGGATTACAGGCGTGAGCCACCACACCCAGCATTGTGGTGTATGGTACTGATTGCTGGTGGCTGTTTGAGTCACCATGCCCAGTATTGTTGTATATGGTTACCAGGGATCAAACGAGGGACCTTGTGCTTGCAAGACAGGCACCAGAACCACTGAGCTAAATCCCCAGCGTCTTTTTACTTTCTTAATGCTTCTTTGAGGTATGAGCGTTTTAAATCTCATCTAATTTGTTTGTTTTTATCATGTGTTGCCTGTGCTTTGAGTGTCATATTTAGAAAACTATTACCTATTGAATTTTTATCTATAGTCTTTTTCTCAGATTTTCATAGTCTTACCTTTAGATCTTTAATAAATTTTAAATCATTTTTTATGATTTAGAAGTCCAACTTTATTCTTTTTCATGTACCCATATATTTCAGCACCATTCATTGATAAGTAACTTTTTTTTTTTTTTTTTTTGAGACAGGGTCTCGCTTTGTAGTTCAGGCTAGCCCTAAGCTCACTATGTAGCCTAGGTAAGCCTGGAACTCAGCAGTCCTCCTGCCTCTGCCTCCCGAGTGCTGGGATTACAGGTGTAAGTCACCATGCCTGGCACTGTGGAATGTGGTATTGATTGCTGGTGGGCGTGAGTCACCACGCCCAAGCATTGTATGTGGTTACCGGGATCGAACTCAGGACCTTGCGCTTGTGAGACAGGCACCGGAACCCACTGAGCTAAATCTCCGTCCTGATAAGTAACTTTTATACTATCATCAGATATATGTTAATCATGCAGTTTGCAGCTTTGTAAATTCTCAAAGATTACCCAAAATCAACTTGCATTTTCATTCTATAGTTCTGCCCATTTTTGTTTGTTTGTTTCATCTTTCTTGGAAGATGCTTACTTTTTTCCAGGTGATAATGTTGCATTAATTTAAAAATTATTACTGTTTCCAATGAATAATTTCACATTATTTTGTTTTCCCATGGGCTTCGTTTTTCTCAGATTTAATTATTGTATAGCTGTCCTTTGACCCCTTTCCCAGTTCTTTGTAAACCTAAATGCCAAGTAGTCCAGCATGTGACATCATGTGCCAGTGAAAATCCAGCTTAATTTCTTGGCCCTACCAATAGTGGTATCAGAGACTTAGAGAGCCACACATAAAACTGTTTGGATCCGGAATGGCCCCCATGAGACAGGTAGCTTAGGCAGACCTTCAAGATCAACCTGGAGGGTAAGGGGCTAAAGAAAAGCTAACAGAATTCAGCCCATTTCAAATTTTAGAGAAAGAAGTGGGTTTTAAAAAAAAGAGTAACAGTAAGAAGAAGGAATGAAGCCCAGGCCCGAACATAAAACAGCATTCTGCATAAATCTGAAGCATAACTTGGTACATATGAATGAACTGCTTCCCATCTTGTTAAGATCAGTTCAGTCCTTCATTGTTGAGGTTCTTCACACGGACAGATAGTGCCATACCTTGCAGTGTAAATATTTTCTCCCAGATTTCATTTCCCCAACCCCCCTCTACAATCATACCAGCCTCAGTATGTAAGATTCCTGAAGGTTGTATTTCTCAGGGATATGACTAATGAAAACAGTGAGCCGAAGCTGGTGAAGGATGATATATAAGCCAGGTTATTGAAATCACTGTTGTTGAGAAGGCTTCTATTTTTTGAGGAATCTGATGGCAGCTGTAACTGTTTCTCTGTAAGAAAGACAGCAAATACACATGCAAAAAAAATTGTACAAGTATCCCACGTCCTAAAGCTGGTTCATGATTAATAACTCTGATTAAAGTGTTTGATCATCTCTATTTGTTACCCCATTTGTTTTCTGTTGTTTGCTAATGTTTTATATACTTGTTGCTATATATAATTGTTTCTGCTGCTAGGAGATTTGGGGATGTAGTATCTACATGTAAGCTAAATGGAGGAGAACACTAACTCTGAGGCCAAAACGGTAGTGACATACTTGTTCATACTGGGAACCTGATGAATCTGTGAGATAAGAATTGTGCCATAGAAGTACAGCAGCTCATCCACTGGGTGATTCTTTACTGGTTCCTATTCTAGGATCCATGTTTTATCTTACTAATTAAGAAGCAGTCCCTTTGTGAAGTAAGTAATGGGACGCTGACCCTGAGCCTGTCAGTATTACATTGTTCCTTTTAGAGCAGCATTCACTCCCCCAGCCTGGCTGGTCTGGACCCTTTGGCAGTGGGTGAGAACTCTTGAATCTCAAAGGATAGGGTAAGAGGGAAGAATGGCTTTGGTAATACAGTCTGAAATTCAGTCATGACTATTTGAGACTGTGACTATGTTGTTAATTTTAGCCATCTGGCTCTAGAATTAGCCCCCTGGCTATTTTTAATGGTATTAGATATGTAAGATTGAATTTAGAGTAATTATCTGGATGATTCAAGTTGAATAAAGTCCCATTTACTACACAGTTTAGGTCATTGGAGACAAAAAAAATATCTAATTTATTTCATATATCACCTAAAAAAGGAAAATATTTTTTAATTACAGAAAACACCTTTTCTGAAAAAGCAATTCTAAAATGTATATTTAAATTTAAAAGGTAGATTTTTACATAAGAAACTTGTCACCATTGATTTTTACCTATCCTGTCTATGAAATAAAGTTAATAGTACCTATACCTTCCTGATAATATTTGTGGATATGAGTGAGATAATTCATGTCCAATCTTCACTATAGAACATGACACATAGTAAACAACAGTCATGGTTATGGTGGTTTTCCTAGATTGTGTAGTCAACCTTTAATCTCTTTATGATCATAGAAAGCACTAGCTATACCTCTTTTTAACATATATTATCCTGTTTTATGTATTGCAGTGCTATAGCCATAATGAAATTATAGTCTACTTGATAGCCAATACAAAACTTGTTGAACTAGATTGAAAAATCAACATTTGCTTTCCTTGCAAGCCATCTGGTCTTCATTTTGATTTTTTTTTTCTCAACAGAAAATGAAAACACTAGCAGAAAGGAGAAGGAGTGCTCCATCTCTTATCCTGGATAAAGCCCTCCAAAAACAGCCTAGTACCAGGTAAGTGCAAAGCTTGCTACATACATTTTTGGTATGTATCGGAACTTCATACTATATGGAGAGTTTTTCAGATCATGTATTTTTTTATGTGTGGGGATTGTTTATCAACACCAGAATTCTCTGTTTAATAATAGAAAATATGACATGTTCTAATCGTAGAACCTTTTAGAGTGGTATTGTGTGCTTGGTTGCTTTAAAACTGATATAAAAGTAAATATTACGTAGTGCATAAGCATGCAAGTTCCACATACTGTCAAAAATTTGTAGAAACAGCTAAGTCAGAATCCTGAAGACATTCAGTTAGGCCCAAAAATATGCTTATTTTTAAATTACAAACTAATTTTTGTGTGTGAATGAGGTAAAATTTTGTACCAATTTTTTTTTTTTGCTTTTTGGAGACAGGGTCTTGCTTTGTAGTTCAGGCTGGCCCTGAGCTCACTATGGTGCCCAGGCAAGCCGCCGCGAACTCAACAATTCTCCCGTCTCTGCCTCCTGAGTGCTTGGATTACAGGCGTGAGCCACCACGCCCAGCATTATATGTGGTAACCGGGGATCGAACTCAGATCCTTACGCTTGCGAGGCAGGCGCCGGAACCACTGAGCTAACCCTCCGGCCCATGTACCAATTTTATGTATAAAGAAAATCATATCCAGATTTTCTTAAAAATTTGACTGCTTTTAGGTGTTATTGGCTAACTAGTGAAAAGGGGGCTAAATAATTATAAAAATTGAGTAAGTATGTATTAATTTAACGTAAAATCTATAGGACATGGAAGTTTTTCGCTGCCAAAAATAATCACAATTTAATTAGATATTCTTCCAAATGAAAGTGCAACAATACATTTAAGTGTCATATATAAATGAGTTTTGGATTATTTACCTCAATGTATTTTTGTAGTACTGTGTATAAAAGAGAATGGTTATCATGTCAGTTTGACCTTAATTACATAGAAATGCAGGGAAAAGTATTTTTTTAGGGGAGATGGATGAAGAGAGAAAACAGAATTATCAGTACAACTGTCTTTGATTTTCTGCTGTATGTGTGAAGATAACTTTATCATCTGCTTTTTAAAAACAAATATAGTATTAGGTGAAGTTTCTTATTAAAGACTTCTACTTTAGAAGTATACTAAGGTTTCCAGTTAAAGATAGTCCTCGTATCAAAAACATATCAGAACTCAGCAATCAGTAGTCCATCCGTGTCCCAAGGCAAGAACTTGTAATAGTTCATAAGTAAGTGGTGGCAAACCTATGGCACATGTGCCACGGTGGGCTTTTTGTATCCTTGAAATCTCTGAAAGGTTTGCCATAGTGTAACTTAGCAAAATCCTTAGTTCACTGTAGGACAAATGAACAAGTAGTACAAATCCATAGAGGGTACTTTGCGATTATGTAGAGCATTCAATTTTTAGCAGTGATTTAGTGGACAGTGGATAGAAGTGCTAAGCATCTTACAAAGCTCAGAACATCCTATACAGCAAAGAATTGTGTAGTTCTACAAAATGTTTGACATTTTTGTGAAGGAGAGAAAACCTGTATACAATTATCTGTTCTTATGACTCAGCTATTTTATATATAAATATGTTCAGACGTTATTGTAAATATTTTAAAATTTTGACTTCACATTCTCTTACAAAAAACATTCAAAAAGTCTGCATTTTGTCACCTTTAATACATATTCCTGAAAAATGAAATAAATCAAATTTTTATTATTAATGAACATGTTATTTTAAAGAATCCTATAGGGAGTTGTTTCATTAAGTGATATACTTCTATTTCCAAAGTTGCCAAAATAACGCAAGTTTTTTTAATTGAATTCTTTACTGTTATATTTTTATAGAGCTCACAATTACACTCAACACTGGGGAATCTGTACCAGTATATGACAGAAGTTAACTCTCATTTTTACCCATATCCCTACCCACCCACAACCCCCCACCCTTATATACATGCTGTTTTTTTCTTTTGAAATTGTATTTATTCTTTCCCTTCATTACGTTCCCACACCACATTCCCTTTGAATATTTCCTATTTTACAAAACCTGTCATGCATTCTAGAACTCATTTACATCTACAGGTTCTCACACGAGGGAAAAGATACAGTATTAACATATCTGTGATCTATTTCACTTATTAGTGTGTCCTCGAGGTATATCCATTTGCACATAAATAAACTTGTTATTTTTATGACAGAGTAATACTCCATTTTATTTTTTAAACCACATCTTTTTTTTTAATTGAATTCTTTATTGGTACAATTTATATATACCTCACAGTCACTCATAATATTGGGGAATATATACCAATATATGACACAAGTTAATTCTCATTTTTACCCATATCCCTACCCACCCACACTTCCCCACCCCCTATATACATGCTGTTTTATTTTCTTTCAGAATCATATTTATTCCTTCCCCTCATTACATTCCCACACCAAATTTCCTTTGGAAATTTCCCATTCTACAAAAGCTGTCATACTTTCTAGAGCTCATTTGCACATACAGGTGCTCATATCAAAGAGAAGATCCGGTATTTGCCTATCTGTGATCTATTTATTTCACTTATTAGTGTGTCCTCCAAGTGTATCGATTTGCACATAAATGAATTGATCTTGTCATTCTTTATGGCAGAATAATACTCCATTTTATAAAAAAAAAAACACATCTTTATCCAGTCTCCAGTTGATGGGCATTTGGGTTGTTTCCAAGATTGGGCTATCACGTACTGAGCTGCTATGAACAAGGGTGTACATCTGTCTTTCCAATATGATTTTTTAAATGCCTTTGGGTATATTCCTAGCAGGGGATAGCAGGGTCAAATGGGACCCCTAGTCTAGTTTTCTGAGAAATGTCCACACAGATCTCCACAATGGTTGCACAAGTCTGCAGTCCCACCAACAGTGGAGAACGGTTCCTTTTTCCCCACAGCCTCGCCAGCATTTATTGTTGGTTAATTTTGTAATAGTGGCCATTCTTCGTGGAGTGAGATGAAATCTCAGTGTTGTTTTCATTTGCATCTCTCGAATGACCAGTGATGTTGAACATTTCTTCATATGCTTCTTGGCTGCTTTGACTTCTGCCTCTGAGAAGTGTCTGTTCATTTCAGATGCCCATTTTTGAATTGGGTCTTCAAACTTGGGGAGGCTGATCTGTTTAAGTTCTTTATATATTGTAGATAATAGCCTTTTTTCTGATAAACAGCTAGTAAAGATTTTTTCCCCATGTTGTTGGCTGTCTTTTAGCAGTGCCAATGACTTCTTTTGCTGTGCAGAAGCTTTTCAGTAGGATGAGATCCCATTTGTTGATTCTTTCTGCTAGTTCTTGTGCTATAGAAGTTTTATTCATGAAGTCTCTGCCTAAGCCAATGTCTCCAAGAGTTTTACCTAATCTGTTTTCCAGCAGGCTTATTGTTTCTGTTTTAATGATTAAGTCTTGAATCCATTGTGAATTTAGTTTTGTACACAGTGAAAGAGATAGGTCTAGCTTTAGTTTTTGGCAGGTTAAGCCTGGTTTTTCCAGCACCATTTGTTAAAGAGGCTGTCTTTCTTCCTTTGAGAATGAAAAAAAAAACACATCTTCTTTATCCAATCTCCAGTTGATGGGCATCTAGGTTGTTTCCAAGATTGGGCTATTACAAACTGAGCTGTTATGAACATGAGTGTACATATGTCTTTACAATATGAATCTTTTAATTCCTTTGGGTATATTTCTAGCAGGGGAATAGCAGGGTCAAATGAGACCTCTAATCCTAGTTTTCTGAGGAATATCCACACTGATCTGCACAATGGTTGTACAAGTCTACAATCCCACCAGTGGAGAAGGTCTCACCAGTATTTGTGCTGGTTAATTTTGCAATAGCAGCCATTCTTTGTAGATTGAGTTGAAATCTCACTGTTACTTTCATCTGCATCTCTTGAATGACTAGTGATGTTGAACATTTCTTCATATGCTTCTTGGCTGCTTTGACTTCTGCCTCTGCGAAGTGTCTGTTCATTTCTGATACCCATTTTGAATTGGCTCTTTAAACTTGGAGGGACTGATTTAAGTTCATTATATATTGTCTATAGTAGCCCTTTGTCTGAGAAACAGCTAGTAAAGATTTTTTTTCCCCATGTGGTTGGTTGTCTTTAGTGGTGCCAGTGGTTTCTTTTGCTGTGCAGAAGCTTTTTAGTAGGGTGAGATCCCATTTGTTGATGTTCTTTTCTGCTAGCTCTTGTGCTATAGAGGTTTTGTTCATTAAGTCTCTGCTTCAGCCAGTGTCTCCAAGATTTTACCTAACCTGTTTTGCAGCAGGTTTATTGTTTCTGTTTTAATAGTGAAATCTTTATTTTTAAATTTCATACTAGAAGTTAAAAAAAACCGCTATGAATTGGCAAAATCCTATTTACTATACAGAGATCCTTACCATCACTTGACATGAAAACTAGGGCCAGGAATTTTGTTCAGTGACATTGCACCTACCTTGGAAGCACAAGGTCCTGAGTTTGATCCCTAGTACCAGAGAAAAAAATAAAACATGGAGAAGGAATAAATATGATACAGAAAGAAAATAAAAGAGCATGTATAAAGGGGGGAGGAGGGGGGAGTGGGTAGGGATATGGGTAAAAATGAGAATTAACTTGTGGCATATACTGGTACAAATTTCCCAATGTTATATGTGATTTTGAGATGTATATAAATTGTACCAATAAAGAATTAAATTTTAAAAAATAAAAATAAAACATGGAAACTAGCCTGCAAAAGATTTGTATGCAGACTGCAAGGAAACAATGTTTTATGTAATGGCATTTCATATTTCTTAAATTACACTCATACTTGATTTTTGCTTTGTAGTAGATTGTTTCTACTGTTGACCATAATTAACTTATTGTAGTGATTAATAACTTCTAGATGACAAAGTTAAGCTGGAATTTAAAAGAATCCTTATATACAGCTCCTGCATCTAAATTTTATTAAAATTTATTAAATTAATTTTAATTTAAATAATTTAATTAAATTGATTTCAATTTAATTTAAATAAATTTAATTAAATTGATTTCAGTTTGTTAAAATTAATGAATAAACTGGATCCAAAGAGGAGAAACTTATGAACTGATGAATTAATTGTGTTTATGTATTAAACACTTTTGTCTTCAGTCTTCGTCAGAACCATAAAGTACAATACACAGGCAAGTAGCAATTTTAACATATTCACATCATTAAAATTAGCTGTAGATGATCTCTAGTCATCTTATTATCTATTATGGCAGGTAACAGATATCATTCACATTACAAAGATTTTGCATTTTCTAAGCCAAATGGTTACAGCTTGGTTACACTATGCTGCTTTCATTCAACACAGTAGTAGTCAGTTCTGTATTTAAGTGCATGACTTCACTTTGCATCGTAATCTTTTTGTGAAGGGCTCAGTTTTTAAAATGAGAGTATTAAACTGTATTATGTGCTAAAATCCTTCCAATTCTACAGGTATGTAATTGTGATTGTTGAAATGCAATAAATCAAGAGTGTGCTAAACACACTGTAGTCTTCCCTCAAATTTTACTTCCCTTAGGAACTCCTCTAACTCTTCATAAATACTTTTCATACTCCTAAGTATATATATATATATATATATATATATATATATATATATATATATATATATATATCTTTTAATCATAGCATTTACATGTCATTCCCTTTTAGTGTCCTAGCTCCAGTTTATTCATAAAATAATCCCTATACCTATTTGGAGCTGAATTACTGTTTATTGGATGAATTTGTGAATGAATGAGTAGCTGTATTTCCTAACCAACACAGGAATTTAGTAAGTTAACAAAAGTTTCTGGTCTGGGGATGTAGCTCAGTGGCACTGCACACCTACATGGAAAGCACAAGATCCTGAGTCCAATCCCCAGTACCACAAAAATTAAACAGAAAAAAAAAACTAGTAGTTTCTTACTGTCCTGCCTTCCTTTAGATAGCCAGTGTATGAAACTTCCTTGCCTACTGGTTTGTATGTGAAATTCTTGCTCAGGAAAACTGGAGATTTCTTTTAACAAAATAATTCTTGAGTTATTGTTAGGAAGTAGTTTTATGTAACACAGTGCCATAGAACTCACATGTAGTCTAGCAGTAGCACTTAGGTTAACATTTTATGTATGGTATTTCCTCATTGTTTATTTAGGAATGAATTCAGGTCATAATAGCCTTTCCCTCCAGAAAAGTTCTGATATGGTACTCAGACACCTTGTAGAACTTGCACAAAAATATATATTCATTTTTGTTTTAGATAATAATATAGTGCCATTTTAAAGTTGGTATTCACTTGTCTCCATCCTCACCTCTAAAATAACATGTTGTATTTTGTGCAAGACTTTGTAGTATGTACTTTTAAATCTTTGCTTACTGCTTCTGAGAAAAGGAAAGGTGACAACTGGAGAACCATGTGGTATAGTAGTAAATGCCTGGTTTTGTCTGCATTCACGTTTGCTTTCCATCCTGATTATTTGTGTGATTTTGCACACATATCTTGATTTCTGAGTCTCAGTGTTTTCCTCAAAAATATGAATCAGTGCTGGCACTATAGAATATAAAATGAGAAGGTGTTTAGAAGATTAACATTTTTTACTCATTACCTCCCTCCTTTCCCTTAGAAAGGTCCCCACTCATCAATAGCAAGTCTATTAATAGAAAGTGCCTACTTTGTCATCCCACCATTTTGTAACTAGCACTGGATCCTTCAGCCATACTCATCACAGAAATGGAGTCAGAGATTTCCCCTCGGTCACATAATTGATTAGTGTCAAAGATAGAAGTAAAATCAAGTACCTGGTCTAGATGGGATGGTCTTTGCCTTGTATGAACAAAAGGAATATTTTTGAAGTGTCTAAAATCATGAACCTCAGAACCAAAGTGCTAAGTCTGAATCCTGGTGCATCCTTTACTAGCTTTGTGATCTTGACTAAAGGTTCTTAGCCGAGGTAATAATGACACCAGCACATAGGATTGCAAGGACTAAATGAGTTTTATATATGTAGAAGTGTTAAAGTAGTCTCTAGCACATAATCCGTGCTACATACACATTTTGTGTGTATTATATATATGTATAGATGTATATGTAGGTTATTATTACTAGTGACAGCAATAATAAAAACAGAAATAAAGGTTCATGTTACCCTTGTAGCATGAGACTTTTTGAAGACCATAAAAAAGGTGAAAGATGCGGAACCTGAAAACAAGTTAATGTGAAGTATAAATTCATTTTTCCAAAATAATTTTATTTCTGTGACTGGCCTGAAACAAGTTCTTTGCTTCTGACATTGTTCTTTGTGAATGCCGGCTATATTCTCTGTGAATTCACAGCTCTTCTCAAGCTGGTCTCACTTTTTGGTATCCTCCCTTTAGCATGGAGGGGAGTCTCTCTGTAGCAAGCATTCCTATTTCACTTCTTGTAAGGATCATTATTCTGTGTTCCAGTTAATTGTCCATCTTGCATACAGTTTTTGTTGTTTTTCAGTTTGTAATTTTAGCATAGTTGGGAACAGGAATTTTTATTCACTTTTGCTAACTTTACTGTTTCTTTCATTTACATAATTTGAATTTTATTTCTTTTCCTGTTTTTTTTGTTTGTTTCTTTTTCTTTTTTTGAGACAGGGTCTCACTTTGTAATTCAGGCTGGCCCTGAACTCACTATGCAGCTCAGGCAAGCCTTGAACTCACAGCAATCCTCCTGCCTCTGCCTCCCGAGTGCTGGGATTACACGTTTGAGCAACCATACCCAACATTGTGGTATGTGGTACTGATTACTGGTGGGTGTGAGTCACCACACCCGGCATTGAGGTATAGGGATCGAATTTGGGACCTTGCACTTGCTAGGCAGGCACTGGAACCACTGAGTTTAACCCCAGCCCTCTCTTTGATTTCTTGTATGTTGGGTTTTGCTACTTTATTTCCATATATTTGGCACTTCCCCAACATCAGTGTCTTTCAGTTGTTATTTAATTGTATTATAATTAGAATACATATTCTGCATTGTTTCTGCAAATTACTTAAGATTTTGATTGGGATTGCACTGAGTCTGTAGATCATTATGATAGAATTTATAGCATTGTGATAGTGAATATCCCAAAACATGAATAAAATAAAGTTCTCTGTTATATGGGCCTTCTTTCATATTTATCAGCAGTGTTATATAGCTTGCAGTGTTTTCATATTTTATACCTTCTGTCATATTTACCCCTAAGTATTGTAAGATTTTTATTTCATTTTTAAGTGTTTGTTACATATATAAACAAATGCAGTTGTTTTTTTTTGTATTAGTCTGATGCTGAAACTGCTAAATTTATTTATTAGTTTTTAGTAGATGGTTTCTTAGGTTCCATTAAACTCCCTTAATAGATTTAACCAAGTCATCTGTGAACAGGGATAGTTTTTTTTTTATTTACAGTGTAGCTAGCCTTTATTTCCTTTTTTGGCCTTAATCTTCAGCATTGTTGAAGAGAAATACTGATAGACATCATTGCTTTGTTCCTGATGTTATGGGGAAAAAGATTTATGAATTTTTAAAAATTGATTTTATTGGTACATTTTATATACATGTTATGATCACAGTTGACATTGAGAATTTGTACCAATACGGGACATGACTTCTCACTTTTTCCTATTCCCCTCCCTCCCCACAAAAGACATGACTTTTTAAACATAAATAAATACTGGATTTTGTTGATTGCTTTTTCACTATTACTACTGAAACAACACACACTTTTCAACTAGTACTATGAAAATTATATTTTTTAAATGTCAAAGCAACTCTACACTCATACATTGTTGAATTCAGTTTGCTAAGAGGTATCTTCAGAATATTTGCTGCTGTATTCATAAAATATATTTATCTATAGTTTTTGTACCATAATAACATTGGTTTTGGTATTAAAGTAGTGTTAGCCCCTATGAATAAGTTGGAAAATAGTCTCTTCAGTTTTCTGGAAGAGTTTGTGTAGAAGAAGTATAGTCCTTGTCCTTTCTTTTTCCCTCCCCTCCCCCCTCTACCCTCTTCTTTTCTTTTTCTGTTCAGTAGAATTCACCTGAATAGCTATATTGGCCTGGAGATTTGGTTTGTCTATGTGTTTTGTGGAAGTAGTATGATCACAAGTGCAGTTTGGTTACTTCTTTTTGAGTAAATTGGTAGTTTATGTAGTTCAAGGATTTTTTCCATTTCTTCTAAGTTGCCAAGTTTTTAGCCATGAATTTCCTCCTAATACAGTATTCTCTTATCCTTCCATTTTCTATAGAATTTGTAGTATTTATGAAAAAT
>PVIC010015997.1:0-34509 GCA_004025085.1 Thryonomys swinderianus | reverse complement strand
GATTTATCCCAGGGATGCAAGGCTGGTTCAACATACGTAAATCAATCAATGTAATACACTATATCAACAGACTCAAGGACAAAAACCATATGATTATCTCAATAGATGCAGAAAAAGCATTTGACAAAATCCAACACCCATTTATGATCAAAACCCTACAGAGAATTGGAATCGATGGACTTTATCTCAATTTAATAGATAAAAAATGTAGTGAATGCTGTGGAGTGCTATGCATGAGAAGGCAGGTGACTACAAATACTACATTGTGTCTTCAGCTGACTCCTTCCCTGAACCTGCACCCTGTGACTTCTGGATGTTCTTCAAAGTCAAAATGACCATGAAAAGTAAACGTTTTGAGTGGATTCAGGACAGCTGTGACAGTGCATCTAATGACGCTCGAGAGAGAGGACTTCCCACACTACTAAGTGGCAAGACTGATGCGATAAGTTCGATCAAAGTGAGGGGAAGCATTTTGAGAAAGATTAAGGGGGATGTGTCTTTTACTGTAGTAATGATTTTTAAATTTAACATTCTCTATTTTCTTTCAAACCTTGTATGTTGTTTGATAAATATGTTAGTAGCTTGTGATAAACAGCTCATGATATACAGGTATATCAAAACATCACCTTGTGTATCTTATATTTTATCAAAATACAGTTCAATTTTATAAATATTTATATGTCAATTTATTTTAGGGACATTAACAGACCTTATCTACCTTTACCCAATATTATGTGCTTGTTTACCTACTTAGATATCTGTTAATTTATATCTTTTTGGACACATATATATTGAATAATTTGAAAGACATTATAATATTGCATGTCTACTTTTTAAAAATCTCAAACCTTCATAGATTGAAACGTAGCAATTGGGTACATTTGATAATACCCAGTGTATTCCATTTCATACTGACAATGGCTTTCTGGAGAAGATATCTTTCCTGTCACATTATACAAAAATACAACTAAGCTTTAGTGTGAATAAGGACATTTCAAATCACTGGTCTTTCTGTGCTGTGAAAACAGCCTGTGCTTCTGACCACACAGTGAGGAACCCGGCTGCTCTCTGAAGAGACTTCCTGCCACTTCCTAGACATCGAAGCCAGTGTCTGCTCCAGGCCAAAGTTCAGAGCTGAAGTTTATTTTACGTTTTTCTCCTATATCCCTTCCTCCAGTCTTCAGGTATTCTTCTTTTCCTAGGGCAATGCTTTCTTTAGTTGAAAGCAAAAATCTGCTAGGAATTAGATAAAACTTGAAATAGTACAGAAGGCGTCAACTACAATTTTGCAGAACGGGGTTTCACTGAATGTCGATAGTGTGGATCAAGCAATATTCTCTGCTGAAATGGGTCTAGGAAATCCTGGGTTCTCTCTCTCTCTCTTTCTCTCTCTCTCTCTCTCTCTCTCTGTCTCTCTCACCTTTCATTTGTATGTGGTGTTTATTTTTGCTTCACATCCATAAACATTTTTCATACTCTTATGATATAGAATAATCAATTTTAGAAATATTTTAGTAAAAGCTATTTCAATTAGTTTTTTTTCAAAGCCCCAAATTAACGGGAGATTTATGTCCCAGGAAACTGTTGACCCTAAAAGATCTTGTAGAGCAAAGAAATGCCTTAACTTTCTGAAGAACATGGGGAATTTCAGCCACTGTGTCTCAGTAATGCTGCCTCTCAAGGAAGCATGCTAAGTGTGAAGAACTGTGGAAAGCAGCGTCGGTTTTCCTAACGGTCTCTGCAAGCCGTGCTGAGGCTGGAGCTACACAGCACACCTCCCTAACCTGCCTGACTCCTATCTCTCTTGGCCACCAACCTCCACTTCCAATGGAGAGAATCAGCTCTTGGCTTCTCTCTCTCTCTCTCTTTTTTCTTTTTTTTTTTTTACATACAATTCATGCTCTTACTCTCCTCTTTGGCTAAAGTCCTTTAAGAGTTTTTAGAACTGGTCAAGCTTGCCTGTAATCTCAGTTAATTGCTGAGGCTGAGGCAGGAGAATTACAAGTTCAAGGCCAGCCTGGGGCAGTTTAGCAAGACTCTGCTCAGTGTAAAAAGGGTGAGGATTTAGCTGAACGTGAAAGTCCTGGGCTAAATTCCCCTACCTCCCTCCAAGTCCCTAGAACTGTATGCCTCTTTTCCATAAATGTCCACTTATTCCCTTCATTTTGTTATGAAAGTCATTTTAGTTTCTTTTGCTTTTCTTCTAAATTGCTTTTTTCCCTTTGCTTTTGTCTCTACACCCACAAACACTCTTTTCTTCCCTAAAAAGAGAGGAAGAATTAGGGATGGAGATGTAGTTCAATGGTAGAGCCATTGAATGTATTCAAGGCTGAGTTTGATCCCCAGCACTGCCTTAAAATGAAGATGAAGAAGAAGAAGAACAAGAGGAAGAGGAAAAGGAAGAAGAGGAAGAAGAGGAGGAAGAGGAAGAAGAGGATGAGGAAGAAGAAGAAGGAAGAGGAAGAAGACTGGGGGCTGTGACAGGAGGGTCACAATTTCAAGCTCAACTTGGGCAACTTAGCGATTTAGGAAGATCCTGTCTCAAAAGGGCTGAGCTGTAGCTCAGTGTGAGGAACTGCGTTCAATCTTCAATACTGAAAAAAAAAGAGCAGGAAAGTGACAAATGCTTTGCTAATTTAAATCCTGCTTGTATAAGAATGCTTGAGTTACAATGTACTAGACTAGATAGTGTGGCTGTATGGTGAATAAAATCTCTTTACTTATGTGTGTCTGTTCAAAGCTTTTAAAATTAATATACTAGATCTCACAGGAAGTAAGAGCCAGTGTTTTATCTACCTTTTAGTTATCAGAGAGAAAAAATTCCATCATTATAACTGCAAACTATAAGGCATCTTTGGGCTTTAGAGATGTGAAATGTGAGAAACAGTATATTTTGAAAATAATGAAATATAGTAGCACTTTCTTCCATATTGCAGAATCTTGCAATAAGGTTTGGGCAGCAATATTTTTTAAGTTTTTCACATAATGGTAATGTACTGCCAAGAACAGAACTCAAAGGTGTCACTAGCATCACTCAGGAGCTTGGAAATGCGGAATTGCAAAGCTCACCCAAGACTCACTAAAGCACAATCTTCATTTTGACAAGTACCCGGGTGACTCATGGTACATTAATGTTAGAGAGACAGTGTAGACCAGAGTCAGTGAAGGCAGCATAAGGAGGCTGGGCAGCCCACAGAACCTGTCCGGCAGACGTGGTGATGAAGCTGTAAGCATTTCAAGGACTAAGTGAACTTTTAATCCCAGAGGGCAGATCATAGCAGATCGAACAATTGGGGAAAGATGGATATAGAATGATGGCAGTCCCAATCTCTCATTTTTATGTGAGAGTGAGAAATATATTCTAAGTCTGAGGATTTGTTTTCTAGCTGTAATCTCTGCTGATGCATTTTTTTTCCCTCTGACTCTTCAGAGGATCCCTGACAAAGTCATCAAGTTACTAGAGCTCCATAGGGTATAATGAGTTGTACTTTGAAAAGCAAAAGAGCTCATGCTTAATATTTCTTTTTCTGATCTACTTACAAAGGAAGGTTGAGGATGTGAAAGCTTGGGAAGAATTATTCATTCATTCGCTGAGTTACTGAACATATACCACATGACTCTGCATCACAATAATTTGGAGAGATGGTTCTGTCTCTCGAGGAGCACAGCCTGTTAGGGAGGTGCACACAGCAGGAGCACGACTTCAGCCCAGTGTAATAGTGTGCACATTACCAGCATGGACTGAGCCTTTTATAACCAGGAGTCCAGCAGTAGCTTGATGATGGATTTGGGAAAGGTCAGACTAAAGCGGAAGCAAGACCAATAATAGACACTGCTACAGTTTAAGCAAGAGATTGAAAAGTGGCAAAGTACAGACAGAACATTCATGTAAATGTTTTCTAAAACATGATTATTCACCCACTGCCCCTGCAAAAGAAGTGACTCAGTGATTCAAAATAATTTAAAAATGACTTTTACTTTGGAAGTGATTTTTTTTGTTTTTTTGTTTTTTAAATCAGATTTAAAGTCTATAGTGAGGGTCGGACCTCTCACAACATGTCCAACTTTCCTGCTGTGAACTCCAGGATGGGGCTTAATTAAGCACCATGGCGAGATCAGTAGGTCTTTGAGCACCAGATGTGGCACAGATCATCCAAAAATGCAGACCTCCTGGCAGGCTGAGGATAAACTTTGCAGAGAGTGAGACAGAGACAGAGAGAGAGAGAGAGAGAGGAAGGGGGGAAAGGAAGGGAGGGAAATTGTTTCCTCTTTCACTGGAAGATCCAAACCTAACAGATTCTATTCCAAGGACAGAAAAGGAGTGGTGATCAGGTTTCCGTGAGGACTGTGCAAGGCTCAGTCATGGTGTCAGGGTCATCTCTGCACACCCACAGTGCCCTGTGGCTGCGGGGCCCTTCTGCTGCTTTATAAGTAAATACACAGACCCAGGAGAGCAGAGAGAGGGCCTGTTGAGTTTGGCTTTCTCCAGGAGTGCTCTCCGATCCTCTCTGCTTGTGATAGCTCCTTTCCCACTTCCTCAGAACTCTCAGTGCACTGCACCCTTCAGAACTTGAGTTTCTCATTTACCACCCTTTGCCATGCCAGTCAAAGCCAATGACCCCTTTCTTAGCACTGTGTGTATTCATACTGTGTTTTAAGTCCTCATTGTAGTCATTGGGAATGTGTCATTGGGAAAGAAGACAAATTCTAAGTTATAAAGAAGCTAAAGATCTGGTGGAAAGAGATGAATAGCTCAACACATAGAAAAATAAGCGAGTGAAGATAGGGATCCATGGCACAGTTATTAAGATGAGGCAACTGGGTGGTAAGAGGTGGGGCTTGAGGGCGCTTCCTCTAGCTGGAGTGTTGGGGCCAAGACAAAGTGGTGACTTAGGAGCTGAGACTCAAGCCTAGAAAGACAGAGCTCTCAAGGCAGAAAGATACAGAAATGCCCAGGCTCTGAGATGTCTTGTACTTTGAACTCTTAAGCAATGAAAAGAATAAAAGGCAGCTGATTTAGAGCACAGCTGAAACTGTGAGATGAGAAGAGTGGAAGACACAAGTGGAGAGGGTCTGCAACACACTGGCCTTCGGAGTTTGTAAGAAGGAGAACATTCGTCTCAATGCGGTAAAAAGCCTCTGGTGGTTTACTAGCAGGCTAATGTCATGATCAGTTGCATATTTTGAGAAAGACTATTCTGCTGAGTGCAAAAATAGCTCCTAGGAGGCAGTTGCTGATGTCAGGGAGGAGGGTGGCTCAGGTTCTCAGATCTGGAGAATTAGCTGGAGGACTTGGTAACGAGGTGAGCTGTGCAGGAAACAGCCTGAACCCTGACAGAGCTCTGCACGGACAGAGATGGTATGAAGGGCAGACTGGGATGCATGATGTCAAATCAAGTGTTTGATGTTGGCCGGCCGAGCCTGAGAAGCCAATTAAACATTCCCCTCTGAGAGGATTTTGTAACTCAGGGCAAATGAATGATGGAGGTATTGTTAACGATTTTCTGTCACTGTAGTAAAGTGGGTAGTATCTTGGCCTTGGACGGGAGAAAGACTTGAAGCTGCACCCTAGTTTTCCACTTAGCTAGCCAGACCATTTTGGGTAATTCTCACTCTGAGCTTTAGCTTCGTATCTGTCAAACATTTCTGCACCATGGAACTGGACACGTGAATTGCTCCTAGAGACCCAGATTATGCTAAGCGTGGAAAGACATTACTCAAGGGTGAGTTTTATAAGGGTGGGGCCAGATGCACTGGGAACCAGGGCTAGTGTAGCGGGAAATTTAAGTAGCAAGAATTGTGTCGCTGAGAGCAGCCTCAAAAAGGGCAGGGAGCCTAGTTTTAGTAAGCACACCATTCCTCTTCACCTGTGAGGTTTCTATTACCTCATGTATTATCAGGGTCAAAGTTTCCTAAATTACCCCACTGTATGCACAACTAATTCTCCCAGATGTAAATAAAATAGCTTTTTATATAGCCTTAAAAATTCCGGTAAATCTATATAACATACAATTTATTACTTTTAACATATTTAAGTGTCTACTTCAGTGGTATTACCTCCATTCACATTTTTTTTTTTTCAGACAGGGTCTCACTTTGTATTCAGGCTGGCTCTGACCTCACTATGTAGCCCAGACAAGCCTCAAACTCAGCAATCCTCCTGTCTCTGCCTCCTGAGTGCTGAAATTACAGGCATGAGCCACCACGCCCTGCACTGTGGTATGTGGTATTGATTGCTGGTGGGCATGAGTCACCATGCCCAGCACTGTATGTGGTTACCAGGGATTGAACTCAGGACCTTGGGCTTGCGAGGCAGACACTGGAACCACTGAGCTAAATCTCCGGCCCTCCATTCACATTTTAATGTAACTGTCAACATCTATTTTGGAAATTATATCCTGTTCAAAACTGAGACTTTCTAAGCATTTAACTATTGTTAATAGTTCACCTCCCCAAACCACTGTATTTCTGTCATTAAGAATTGACTTTTTTTTTTGAGACAGGGTCTGGCTTTGTAGTTCAGGCTGGCCTTGAGTTTACTATGTAGCCCAGGCAAACCTTGAACTCAGCAATCCTCCTGTCTCTGCCTCCCAAATGCTGGGATTACAGGCATGAGCCACCACTCCCGGCACTGTAGTATGTGGTGTTGATGGCTGGTGGGCGTGAGTCTCCACGCCCAGCATTGTATGTGGTTACCAGGATTGAACTCAGGACCTTGCGCTTGCGAGGCAGGTGCCAGAACCACTGAGCTAAATCTTGGGAAGAATTGACTCTTTTAAATACTTCATGTAAGAAGAATCATAGAGTATTTCTCATTTTTGTGCCTGGTTTGTTTTACTTTATATAATGTCCTTAAGTTTATTCATGTTGTGGCTTGGGTCAGAATTTCCTTCTTTTTATGTCTGAGTAATATGCCATTATATATATTATGTTTTGTTTATCCCACTTGTTGGCCAACAAACACTTGGGTTGCTTCAATAATGTTCCTAAATATGCATATACTCTATGGGAGGCTTTATGAGGCAGTATAAATATTTAGTTATTTGTTAACCCATTTTACTTACACACTCCCTCACAAACATTTTTCAAGTGCTTATGCAGGCTACTACTGAAAATGTATAGTTGGAAAAGTGCTATTACACAGTTGTTTAAGGGGGAACAGAATTTCTGAAAACATTACAGAGGAAACATTAAGATACTGCTTATTAATTCACTTGAAAAATAATTGTTGAAAGTTGAAGTTGTACATGGAATAAAATTTGCCCCAAAAGATATTACACTTGACTGACAAAATCCAAATTCTAAAAAAAGTTGAAATTTGCCAACAGATAGTAAAGAGAACTGAATGGAGTGACTTAAACAGTTTCCATAATTGGGATCTGTGAAAAATAATGTACATTTGTGGAGTTAGTGTTTACTTCAAAGACTTGTTACACTTTTTTAGATTTATCTGGAAAGTACTAACTGAATGATTGATGGGGTATATAAATAACAGCTGAATGCTTGTGTAACCAGCCAATTCTCAAAGCAGATATATCTGACTGATAACTTAGAAATTGTGCTTAAATTTAGGAAGCAAAAGTTCCTTAGTTACTAACAATCCATTGGTCTACTTAGAAGTCACAGAACGACACCGAGGTTAGGGCGCCCTGAGCAGTGTGTGGAGCACGGGGTACACAGTGCATGAAAGTACGAGGAGCTGTAGTGACTTAGATGGGAGAAGAGAAAAGGAAGGGGAAGGGAGTGGAAAAGTGGGGAAGGGAGTGGCAAAGAAAGCAAGGGTGGCCGGCCGGCAGGAGGAGCAAAATAAACTCATGGCCTGAACTGTTTCGAGCACTCTATGCTTCCTTCTCCCCAGGAGAACCCGGCCCCTGTTTGTAAAGAAGAGAGCCAAAGTTGAAATTCCGGAGAGTAAGAATCAAGACTGCAAAGTGGAGCAACACACGGCTTCAGCGGATGCTTCACAATGCACATATCTACCTTCCCCTCTTTGTGGTCCAAAAGTGAGCTTCAAGAAGAAATGCCGAAGGGAGAAAACTTTTCCAATTTTAAGTAAGTTGGAGAAAAGAACTGATCAATATTCAGGAGTTACCCGAGAGTGTCAATCCAGGACAGAAATGAATGTGAACAGCTGTGCTCCACAATCTGACCTCAGGACATTGAATCTTTAGTATTTCCATAATATGACTGTAAAAAATATGTCCCTCTAGCCTTATTTGCTTTCTTTAATGGATAATGCTTCTGGCTTGGATCTTTGTGTGGAAAAAAGGATCTTTTGTCTCATAAAATGTTACAGATGCTGCTATGGCAACACACTTTAATTTTATTCATATCATAAGATAACTATGGAAAAAGCATTGACAATTTAATCTAATATTTAACATTAACTATGGGTCAAGAGAAGATTTCAGCTTTTGTTTTTTAAGGAACATTGGCACTTTTACTATCCTGCTGTACTCAATTAAGTAGAATCCTAAAACCCTGTCTAAAAGGTACTATTCTGCCAATTGAAAAGTACCACGTGGGCACGTTTTAAAACCCACAAGGAAAGAAAGCACACTGCTTCTAAGACACAATTCAGAGGTAGCCGGAATGAGTTTGCATTTGTGGGAATTTCTTCTGGGCTAAAAACAAAAGTCAAACATCTCACTGTTTATAAAGACAATATCAATTTGATTTGAAATAGAATACATGCACTGCATCAGGTGATAATAACTGAAGTTTTGTTCTCTATTAGTAGAGCCCAGAACATATCACACTGAAAGTTTTACAAGCAATTTATTTACTTTGTACTTAGTGAATACCCCAAATTATTTTATCCAGAGAAGGTAATTTGAAACCCCAGGTCCCGGTTGAATTCTAACAGTATATATTTACATAGGCCTTAGAGCCTTCTACACTCTGCAGTGTCATAAAATGAGGCAAAAGGCACAAGTAGAAGGGAAGACACAGGCAACATGGTCAATAATGCACTGTATGGGTTCAAATCCTATAATGATTCTTTCACAATGGTAAAGAAATGCCAGTTCCTGGTTGTATGTTTTTAAGGGTCTGTCCTCTGCCTTTACTCTTATTTTAAATTTTCATAAATTTTTCTCTTCTATAGGAACATCTAAGGAACCAAAGAGTTAATAAAGATTGTGGCCAACTGACACAAAATCTCAACTACAAACCGGTGGGGGTCAAATCTGATTTGATCCACCATTTACCTGCCCCACTAATCAGCTCCTGGATGCAGCCTGCCAGCCTTTCAGAACAAGGATCCTGGTTCATTCATTACTCAGTTAGCAGTCTACATCCTGCTGAAGTTCAGTCATTCATTATACAATCAGGAATCTGCGTCCTGCTAGACTTCAGTCATTCTAGATCTTTCTAGAGTAACGACAATCTTTAACCATTACTCATTTATACACTGACATTTAGACACACCCATAATCAATATACTACCACTACAGTGCTTTTCAAATACCACAACACACACAGGTTGAGAGTAATTAAGTTGAATTGCCTACCTAAGTTGTCCCCGAAGCAAACTTCAGCTCTTTGTAAAATTTTCCCTTCATCAAAGTCCTCAAGTATTTACAGTGTGCAGATGAGATCATATTCTTGAAATGGGAGAGATTAAATGAGAAAAGGAACACGAGTGAAAGGGAGGTTGTTCACACTAACACTACTTGTATTGAAAAGATTCGCAAGCACTGTCTAGCTTCTCATTGGTCACTCGCCGGGTGGGACAATATTTGCCCAGTTGCTAAGTAGAGTGGGGAGGCTGCCAGTTCACAGCACTAATAAGCTGAACCTGGTCTCTGCAGATAAGAGCGGTCATTGTTTGAGCTAATGTGCTCACTGATAAAATGCTCCCCAAAGCAGGGACGAGGTATGGTTTCCTTTTGTGGCAACCTGTAGAAGGGCTACAGGCATTTTTCTGCTATTCCTTTGAGTTTTAACAGCTGTTATAAAAACTAAACCAGGAGATGATCTCCGTTAATTTTTTAAAATTAGATTTCCCTCTTTCAACAACACGTACCTAAAAAAGTCACATTCAAATGTGTTCTTTAAAAGGGCACTATACTTAAAATACAGAATAAAAATGCATTCACTCCAACTCTAAGTATGTATTAAAATATTTCTAAAATAGCCTAGTGTACACACACACACACACACACACACATACACGTTACATAGGAAAATTCCCAGATTCCAAAGGAAGCAGTTTGTATCCAACAGGAATATGCATGACATGTATACCGTGGTCATATTCTCTGTGAGCACGCACCTGAGTGTAAGGAGGAGCATCACAGGACTGCTGGATAGCATGTGACAATATAGGCACTGCATAAAAAATTCAAAGGTTGATGACTTGTTTGTATTTAAAGAAACATTTCTCTCTCTCTCTCTCTCTCACTCTCTCTCTCTCTCTCTCTCTCTCTCTCTCTCTCTCTCTCTCTCTCTCTCTCTCTCTCTCTCTCTCTCTTTTACTGGTTACCAGGGATTGAACTCAGGATCTTGTGCTTGTGAGGCAGGTGTTAGAACCACTGTCCTAAAACCTGGCCCAACATTCTTATTTTTCAGTGTATACTACTGACTGTGTAAGAATTTTCATGGGATCATATGAAAGGAAGACTATTTAAACCTGAACATAACATTATGCAGTGAACAAAGACACAAGGATATACACATGTTTAATGTATCTTTTTAATTAATTTTTAGCAATGGTCTTAGTGTGGCCAGTATTATGAGAAAAATGGAATAAATTGCTTTTAGTACTCTCTTGTAGAATTTTTTATGATGGAAATATCCATATACTGCTAATTCATTATACCTTGTTAGGTAGTTACAGCTCAGTTAATTTTTTTTGCTATGTAATTTGCTCACTGGATATGAATCGAAATAAAGTAATAAAATAATAGATTCATAATAACTGATTTATAAAATTTCATTAAAGTCTCTTGCTTTCTTCTCTGCACTAGAATAAGCCATTTTGACTTTCACATTGAAGTTTGTTTGTTTTGAAAGAGGCTGGCTTTGAACTCACTATGTAGTCCAGGCTGGCCTCAAATTCACAGCAATCCCCTTGCTTCAGCCTCACTAGTGCTGGGATTACAGATGTGTACCAACTATGCCTGGCAAATACTTTTCTATTCTTTCTTTTTTTTTTTTCTTTCCTTTTTTTGGTATCAGGAATCGAGTTCAGGGTCTTGAGCCTGCCAGGCAGGCATTGTGCCATTGAGCTACATCTCCGGTTTACAATGAGTATTTTTCAAAACTAAGAAAAGTTCCTAGATAATTGAAGATGATTTTCAATACATAACCCAACAGATTAAGTTTCTCACATAAAAAAAAAATTCCTTGAATGTAAACATGTGACAAACATATGTTCCTAAAACTTGTCTACTTTTAAGATGGGGGCATACTGACAATTTGGAATAATTTTTTCTTTTTCTTTTCTTTCTTTCTTTCTTTTTTTTTTCTTTTATTGAGACAGGGTCTTGCTCTGTAGTCCAGGCTGGCCCTGAGCTCACTATGTAGCCCAGGCAATCCTTGAACTCAGCAATCCTCCTGCCTCTGCCTCCCGAGTGCTGGGATTATAGGCATGAGCTACCACGCCCAGCATTGTGGTGCGTGGTACAGATGCTGGTGGCCGTGTTTCACCATGTCCAGTATTGTTGTATGTAGTTACCGGTAATCAAACCAGAGACCTGGCGCTTGCTAGGCAGGTGCCAGAACCACTGAGCTAAATCTCTGACCCAGGAAATAAATTCTTATAGCTAAAGAGTGGCAGAATGTGTTTCCAATTGTTTTTCAAGATGCTTCTGGAGTGGATTTTGAGGGAGCCTTCCCAGACTCCCTGATTTGTTGATTTCTACTAAATACTTGAACAGTCTTATTTTGTGTCTGGGAAAAACACACACCTAAATGATCTCAGTGTTCATGTCATTTGTAGCTTCTTCTGCTTAATTCTGTATTGCAATGTCTGGTTAAGACTAAGACTAAAATAAGAATGAGACTGGTAATCCACACTGCTCTAAGAAGAAGTATGCTCAGAAGCAATCTATTTATTAAGTAGAATGTGTTTTTATCTTTAGGGACTCTTTGATCCATTCAATTTCCAAAATATGAATACCTGGAATTAATGATTCTAGATAAGTATCTATGAAGAATAGGAAGAATTTTATTCTTTATAACAAGGTCTAAGTTTAGAAGAGATTGTGGGCTGAATTTAGCTTTTTTTTTAAAATATTACCTTTTAGTAACTGGTACTTGAGCACTGCCAGAGAAAATTTTCTGTTGACTGATGGCCAACAGATTAGCTCAAGTAAGAGAGTATATCCTTTCTCTTACATTATCTCTGATCTGTTTGCACTCTTACAATAAAAGTACTCCTTTGGCGTTCAGAATTTGATCACAGAATATGTCAAGAGTTCTAAGGGTATTTTAAGGAAGGAAAAATAAAAATATAGTATAATACAAAACATACTCATTCCAGCATTCTTTGGCTACATTTAGAATACGAAATTTTCTCAAGGCTATAAAATTTCACAGAACATTAAAGAAATATGAAAAAGAATCAGCTTTCTGATTATGACAGTTTCTCTGTTCGATTCAAAACAGATTCTCCTTCATGGGCCTTTCTTTTTTATGTTTTTCCCCCGTAATTTTGAGAGGCAATAAGAAGGTAAAACATTACTTGCTAAGAAACTAGAAATGTTATGAAACGTCGGATTCTTGCTCCCAGGAGTGGTCTTCTCAGAGTGAAGGTCTGAACATGCGCTTTCCTGCTCGTGGTCCCGGTGGCCCCCTAGCGTCCTCACGTGACACTGGGACCAGCTACAGAGGCCCCTCCAGCCCCGTTCTGGAGCCGTCTCTGGAGCTCGACCTGTGTCTGTGACGCTGCACGGGCTGAACTGAGGAGAGAGGGGTGTGAGCTCTCTGACCTCTGGCTTTACTGTGTGCGGTTGGCGGATCTGCGGTAGCCTCCTTTCCTTTTCTTGACTTAGCAACTCGGGGTTGCTGCTCCCCTTGCTCTATGCCCTGCAGCACCCACCCCAGGTGTGCTGGCTTGAGCTGAGGGGCACCATGGTCTTTCCCTGTTCTCTGCTGCGTCCCCACAGTCTCTTGCATCCTCGAGCTGGTGGACAGTTAATACTCAGTGAATCGTTTCTGTGAAGAGCATGAGTGTGAACAGTCATGCTGGTGCCATTGGTCAGAAAAAAGCTGCAAAGGAGTTGAGTTTTCGCAAGTGTTAGATAATAATGACTTCAGGAAAAGAGCACGTGGTTTGTTTATGGGGGAAAGACAATGAGAGTGGATCTGTTTTAAATCAATCTAATGACGTGTGACTTAATCTGTAGTAATTTTTTTGAAAAAAAAAACCCATAAAGATATTGACCAGAATTTAATAAGTACATAAAAAAATACTCCTGGGATCCTGAAGAAATTAATTTTGAACCTACAGTATGGATAATTTCCTAGGCTGGTGTTTTCATTTGTTTCTATCTTTAGGTTGAGTCTCAAACTTTTGATTCCTTGCTTGATTTCTGTCACCAGTCTCAGCGAGGAATTTTAATAGGAATTTTACGTCTCTTCCTTAGCCATATATAGATAACATTTTGAATTCATCTTTATTCTTTTCTAGTAAGCTTTGGTAAAGCATTGCATTTCAATTTGTGGCTAATAAAGGGTGCTACTGAAACTATCCAGGCTCCTGTTATACAGATAGACTTATGAATTTAAAAAAAGCAGTTATGCTTTTATGGAAAGAATTATACAGAGATTACATGTTAAAACTCATGGTAAACTGAGAAAGAATAGGTTACTTCCCCCGGGACACTGGCTAAACTGGTATCCACAGGGCCTTTTCTCACCTCACTAGAGTAGGAAACACAGGCTTCATTGATGTTGAACATGAAACCCAGAAATGCTAATTCAGGTACCTCAGAAACTGGACTGACTCTCCCATGAGTCGCTTTTGATAGTGTCATCATAAAGGACAGCTAAGTGCTTATCGGAACTTTCGTCTTCCCATTCTGCTAAAGCTTGGATAAACTTTCTTTCATAGACTTTTTCAGTTGCTTCACAGACTACACAACTCGTACTGAAGAACCTGGACCTTGGGAAAGAAAGTCTGCGATGGAGAGCTGCCTGGTTCTGGTCCTACTGGGCAAAAACTTAAAAGATGGGCAGTTGTTCCTTGCCAAAACATCACACTTTAACATCGTATTTATTTAAAAGACATTAAAACTAATGACATAATAAAAAGTTGAGGAAGAAAAGTATATTTCACATGTAATGTTTCAGGGCTTTCTCAGTTCTACCGAGATTTTACTTTGACCATGGAGATGAAGGGATGTTTTCATGGAAAGGTGTCTGGCTGATAACACGATGCTCCTAATTATGACCTATATGTGCTGACATGACAGGGAACACAAGGCTCTCGGTCCCACTTCTTAGCAGGTATCTATCAGGACTTATCTGTTAGGTGCCTTTCTTGCAACCCACTCCTCTAACTCCCTGCATTCTTTCCACTAAGCTATATTATGTGCAAGGTTCTAGGCTCAGTCAGATACCTATTAGGCATCTCCTATTTAACACATCTAAGACACAAGTCTCCATTTCGAATCTCAATTGCCTTTCTGTAAGTCCTATTCATCTACTTGTGCAGATTTCAGTAACAGATGCATTGTCCACATGATTATTCAGATCTTGAAACATCTTTTCTCTCTCTCTCTTTTTTTTTTTTTTTTGTACTGAGGAGTGAATCTAGGGCTTCACGCATGCCAAATACTCTACTGCTGAGCTATTTCTAGTCATTTTTGCAAAAGAAATATTTTCAGACAGAGTCTCCTTAAATTGCCCAGACTGGTCTCAAACTTGCAATCCTCCTACCTCAGCTTCCTGGGTAGCTGGGATTACAAGCATGTGCCATCTTGCCCAGGTTAAGTATATTTTATCCTTCTGGTTGTCAGGCACCACAACCAATATGGCAGAAAGCTCTTCCGGTTCTACCTATAAACATGTACTTTATTTCATTTAAAAAATTTCTATTTTTATAGTTGTTGGCTGCAGTATACAGTGATGTCATCTTTGTGAGGAGTTGGTATGCAATGCATCATAATTCTTTTTCACTCTTTGCTCCTCCCCTCCCTCTCTTTTCCTCCCTGCCATCTCTTGTTCTTCTTCATATTTGAAAAAAGATCTCATTATTTCCTATTATCTATCTTCTGTTTTGCTCATACTTTGTATTTTGTGTTTTTCACGTAAGAGAATCCAAGCAATGTTTAAGCTTGTGTATCTGATTATTTCACTTAAAATTGAGGTTCCAAGGTGCATCCATTTTTCTACAAATAACTCAAACCTACACAGTACCTTTTTTATGGCAGAGTAGAACTCTACTGAACAAATATACCAAATTAATAAAAATCCCTTTATCTGCTGGACATATGGGCTACTTCCATGACTTAGTTATTATGGTTTGTGCTGCTATAAACATGGGTTGGCATGGATCACTGGAATATGATGTCTTTGTTGGTTTTGGGACTGTGACTTCCTCAGGGAGGCTGGCCCTGGCCACATTTTGTAAAGACAACCTTGCTTTCCTGGTTATTTTTTAGTCTTCATCTTTATCTTTTCAAGCCCTGAACACTATTTGAAATTAAAACTGTTGTATGATTTGAATGTAAAATGTCCCCACAGTGTCATGTGTTTGGAAGGTGATTTGATCTGGGATCGCTATGCTCACTGGTGGGTTCAGCCATGGGTGAGCCCTTAACTGACTACACTGTTAGGGGGCTGGGCCTGGTGGGAGGTGGGTCATTGAGGGTATGACATGGAAGGGTGTGTTTTTGTCCCCAAATTGTCCCTTCTCTTTCTTTCATTTCCTGGGTGCTGTGAAGATAGTTTTCTGCTATCCCCTCCCCCATGCTGTTTCTGTGTTGGAGCTAGATAACCATTTTGCTGCCCCAAATTGTGGGCCAAATGTGACCACTGCAATAACTAACCTATTTGCTTAAATATTTAGTGTCTTTTTCTTATTTCTAGAGCACAAATTTGCAGGCAGGAACCTTCAGGGAAGGTGTCTTGTTCATAGTTACATTCCCACTGCTTAGAGCACTCATCTCTAAGCCTCCTTTCATGATGAATGAAGGAATGGTTTAGTGGTGTTGGGCATTATTTCTCTCCTCTGTGCTTTTGCTTGCTATTTTCAATTTTGAGAGTTTTGAAACAGTGCATGCAGATTACCTAGCATAGTGCTGGAAACATACAAGGCCTTGTACCACCAGTGACTGGCAAGAGTGTTCCTCCCATGACTCATAGCACTGAGAGGTAATTTGATAGCATGAAAAAGATTCTTGGAGCTCCAAACACCAAGTAATGAAAAAGAAGTGGAAATCTTAATGATCTTAACTATATCAGGCTACATTGTACATATATATTTCAATATCAACCTGCAGCATATAAATATGCTGTCTAATTTTTTTTTTTTTTTTTTTTGCTTTTTGAGACAGGGTCTCACGTTGTAGTTCAGGCTGGCCCTGAGCTCACTATGGTGCCCAGGCAAGCCGCTGCGAACTCAGCAATCCTCCTGTCTCTGCCTCTCGAGTGCTGGGATTACAGGCGTGAGCCACCACGTCTGGCATTGTGGTATGCAGTGTTGATTGAGCTAACCCTCTGGCCCACAATCTCTAATTTTTAAAAGTTTAAGGAGATGGAAGTGCTAGTTACTCTGATTTGATCATTACAGACTAAATTTGCCAAAAATGATCAGAAAGTATCCCATAAATGTGTACAGTTAAGAACACATTTTAAAAAGGCATCGAGAAGTACTGGCTATACAGTTCCTGTTCACTTCATTATCAGTGTGACTTTTGAGCCCAATTTCTCACTTGTCTGAGTTTCAGTTTCCTTACCTCTGAGACAATGATCTAATTGTTAAGAGGATAAACGTTTAGGCAACGTCCGCCAAAGTCCCTTGTAAAGTTTAAGTGCTAAGTAAATACATTCAATTTAAATACTACTAGCAAATGCAAATGTGAGCACATTAATGGTAGGAGGGAGCTGTGATAGCTCCCACATTCCTGCGACATTCCTCCTGAAACAGAGCGAAGGGCCCAAGCTCCACCCTGAGCCTATTACAAAGGGACTGCTTCACCCGAAAAGCACTGGATGGGGTCTACTCCAATTCAAAGAAAAGCAAGCTGTGGAAATCCCTTTTATGAAGCTAGAAAAACAAGAGGAAGTTTGACTAGTACAAGTTGAATGCATGAATCAAAGTTCTCAATAAATTCAGAGAGAAACTTACAAAGATATTTTGAACTTTGTTTTTCTAACTGTAGAATTTTGAAAAGTAATCATTTGCTTGTTTGCTCTTACCGGATGGTCTTTCTTTAAGTGCTCTTTTTTACTGAGTTCCCAGACACCCTTGGGAAAAGGGATCTAGGCAGTGACTGGGTCTTCCCTGACTGCATCAGGAGAGGCCTCAAGCACGCGGGGCCCCGTAGGACTTGGCTGCCAGCAGGGGCTGCACATGTTTCACTGTCATCTTCCCTGCTCCAGGGCATAATAACAGGCATTCGATGTTTCCCTCTGGACTGCAGATGTGTTTCCTACTTTTCCACTGACAGTGCTTCCTCTGTTGGTGCAGGTAACTAACTCTGCTTTCCAAAGCAAATAAATCATGAGCTACAGACCAGCTCTGCTACAGTAGCATGCGTGTATTTTAAAATAGAATAAAATCCTTGTCTATTTCCGATAGAGTTATCCAAGTAGCAATTCAGCTTTCTCTGAAAGTGTGGTTTAAGATCCATGAAGGTAGCACTGCTTCCACCTTCCAGTGCTTCTTCTCAGTGCTTACTGCAGTGCCCAGCACTTACCAGGGCCGGCACGGGAGATGGGTGAGTATGTGGCATCTGAATGGGCCTGTGAGCTCCTTCTCTGTGTCGTGATAGCCTGACCCAGAAACAGGTGTCATGGCAACAGATAGCACTTGGGAAGGTGCTGTGATTCACTGGCATAGTTTTAGTACATTTAAATTCATTTGTATTGCTCAGAGTAATTACTTTCCTGATATTTGCATTCCTCATCTTCCAGTAAAACTTCTCAGAGAATTTTTTTTTGAAAAAGCTGTCTGTTTCAAATTAAGTACAAACTTCATATTAGAAACTGCTGGGTAGTTTCAGATTGCAATATCAACACTGAATTCAGTTCTAGTAATTTCCAGTGTCTGCTTCATTCCTAGCTGCAGTGTCATTGGATGTGAAAGACTTTAAAGGACTGGGTTAGATGATGGTTATCATTGTGGAAAGCAAGGGCCTCACAGAATGAGAATTTATTTTTAAAGAGATCATATATTTTAATAGGAGACCTAAACTATTTTGTTTTACAGCAAGTTTCAAATCTAGTTACTGACCTTCAGAAGAAAACATTGTATACCCTACCTTAGTTTATGTCTGTCATGAAATGACTACACTGGCTGTTATATCCCCTTTTGGTTTACCTGATATGGAAGGTACCTTCTAATAACGTCCATGATTTATATGCTGAAATATATAAAGGAGGCTATCTCAGTGTTACATGAACTCAAGCATTTCTTTCTTTCTTTCTTTTTTTTTTTTTTGAGACAGGGTCTCCCTTTGTAGTTCAGACTGGCTCTAAGCTCGCTATGTAGTCCAAGCAAGCCTCGAACTCAGCAATCCTCCTGTCTCTGTCTCCCGAGTGCTGGGATTACAGGCGTGAGCCACCACGCCCAGCACTGTGGTATGTGGTATTGATGGCTGGTGGGCGTGAGTCTCCACACCCAGCATTGTATGTGGTTACCAGGGATCAAACTCAGGACCTTGCGCTTGCGAGGCAGACGCAGGAACCACTGAGCTAACCCTCCAGCCCTCAAGCATTTCTTAATAAATGCCAAATAAAATGCACTAATCTATACATCACCTTTTTATAAGACTCAGTCTTCCCTGCGAGTATCTCTAACATTAGCCCTGCAATGAAGTCTTTTCATCTGAAACATATGTAAACACACTATCTTAAGTGTTTCAGCTACATTTGAGTTTTGATTAAAGTCTTTTTTCTGTTGATCAAAATCTATTGTGAAGGTGTGGACCCTGTTTGTCCAGCTTAAGAACAAATAATTCCTGCACCATTTCTTAGGAGAATTGGCCAAAATCTCATGCTCTATAGCTTTAATGATCCCCCTTCTCAGTTAAACTACTCTGAACTTTTCCATTTTCTTTCAGGGTTAGTATAGAGTTGCCTGGCTAACTTGTTAAGTTAATTCACATTTTCAGAATCTAAAGACTCAATATGAAGTAACTAAGAACCATAGCAGTCAGACTTCCTTAACCTTTGTGTGTGTGTGTGTGTGTGTGTGTGTGTGTGTGTGTGTGTGTGTGTGTGAGGGGGAGAATGGGAAAGACTTGTTATGGCCAGAAATCCAGACTTCATTTTGCACTTTAGTACATGCTTCCAGGGAAAATATTTCTGCTTTTATCATTAAAAGGCTTTTACGATTCAGGGTGAGGTCAATGGAAGAGGATTTCTAGCACTATAAGGAACTATTTGAAAGCAAAGCAAATCCTATGGGTAGTTTATCCATTTCAGCCTAGTCCTGCAGTAACCTCTTAGTCTGTGATTTCAATTACTATGTGGGAAGTTACATTATCATGTGAACTTTGCCATTATATAAACACAGAACAAAGACACACCTAGGTCATGTTTTACAATAAATGGCAGATCATTATTGCTTCCTCTGGTATTTCCTTTGTAATGCTGATTGTGATGAACTCCTGGCAGCAGGACAGTAAATGCCATTCCAAAGAAATTCCAGTTTTGCTTATGTAACAGGATGTTAGAATGGGCCTCCTCTGGCCTCTGCTTCCACTGGAGCACAAATGTGGTTTCAATAGGTAGCCATGTGTACGAGACAGATCCACATATGTGAGTCTTCAACGAGAACAATTAAGCAGTAGTTCCAAGACTCTTGGATCACTTGGGCAATCAAAATTAAAAACATGGTCAGAGTTTGGAACAAAAGGAAGGACTGGTGAAGAGATTCATCTGGAGAGAGCTGTTATCAGACATGCATCCTCCCCGTTGTGGAAGGAGGAACAGGTGTTCCTTCCAAAGCATGGCCAGGGATGGAGGAAAGATTTGAAAGGTGGACCTTGTACTCATTACACATGGATGGTTGGTGCCTGACTGGAGGCTGAGAAATCTGAAGTGTACTGTGGAATGAGGTCCCTCTTGTCCTTGGAGATGTTCCAGGTAGAGAAAGTCTGAGTTCCCAGGTAGGGAGGAGTCAGGGAAGTACCGGTGCCCCAGGACTGGCCACTATTTGTAGTTTGTGGGGTCAGTAATTGGGGTCACATAAATATAGGACATGGGGAACTAGGTCCAGTAGGTCCCATAGGACCTCCAGGAGGAGGAATTACCTCATTAGAAAGATTTTGGTGATGAAATTATTGATTAGCTGGGGAAGAGGAAAGAGTCGCCAATGGTTTTTAGGAATGAGAATGCATTTGGCAAATTATGGGAACTCCAGGAGCAGGGCCCCAGAGGGAGGTTCTACAGAGCCCACAGAAACACACGGTGAGAACAGGGTCTGGCTTTTGTTGTGGGGGGCAGCAGGAGGAGAAGCCATCCAGGCAAGTAAGGGCTATCTAGTCCTCTCACCTTTCCTCCCTGTCTCACTTCCTTGCCAGCAGGAAGTGTCGTGGGCGGAGGAAGAGGTGAGGAGGAGATGGAGTCTCCGTGCCTACTGTTGGCTCCCAGCCTCAAATAACTCCCCAATCAGGGAAGGGGAGGCGTTGTCACATTTCCTCCAGATCAGAGGTTTGATAACGACATGGGATTTAGCCTTACTACATAAAATGACAGTGCTTATGGTTTAAAGCGAATATAACCTCTTAACAAGGAGTAGGTATTGCCTATGACATTTTCACCCAGGGATGAGGAAAGATGACTTTGGTATAATTTAACACACTTAAATGGAGAGTGGATGAAAGTAGGCCCTGCATTATTTTCTTCCTGAGTTAAGGCAATTCAACATATTGATTATGCCTACAGTGAACTAGTGGATATGATTTACTGGCTGTCGTGGATTTTTTTTTTTTTTTGAGACAGGGTCTCACATTGTAGTTCAGACTGGCTCTGAGCTCACTATGTAGCCCAGGCAAGCTTCGAACTCAGCAATCCTCCTGCCTCTGCCTTGCGAGTGCTGGGATTACAGATGTGAGCCACCATGCCTGGGGTATGTGGTACTGATTGCCAGTGGGCATGAGTCATCACGCCCGGAATTGTTGTATGTGGTTACCGGGGTTGAACCAGGGACCTGGCACTTGCTAAATAGGTACTGGAACGACTGAGCTAAATCTCTGGCCCTACTGGCTGTAGTTTTGAGGTTAGTGGTCGTATAAGAAAGTGTAAAAGCAAGGAATACAGCGGGGTTTCTTTCAAAATGGATTCAGATCCAGTAGACCGTTGCCTGCTGCATGAGTACTGCAGAGCAGTCACGATGAACAAGCAGATGGTGGGAATGTGAGATGACAGTCAGGGCACTTTGATGTCCCCAGAGAGGACGACGCAGGGACACCTGCTCTGCTTCCTCCTGGGCAGGTGCCTGTGGGATGAAGTGGGGCTGTAAACGTCAGGCGGAAGCGGTTCCCTCCTTGTGCGTCTCCCGTCCTAGTTACAGAAGAAGATTTAGCGCTCTGCCTTGGGCAGGAGGGCGGAGCAGTCCGCTGCAGCTCTGAAACTTCCTCGTCTTTTTCTCCAGCACAAATTTGGGTACTTTTCCTCTTTCTCCAAGTCTTTCTTTGTTAAACTAGGTGGAACGAGGATGCTAAGACTGGTGTTCATCATGATGCTCCCTCCAGACGAGGAGTAAATGTCTTAAGGAAATGTACAGGACAAGGGTGACAAGCTCCTGCAGGAAATGAGTGTTTTGGGCTTTTAAAGTTCAAGTTAGTAAGAAATTAATTTGCACAGCTTGAAAGTACCCTGCTGTGCTGGACTTACTCTTGACCAGGAATTCTCATTTATTCATTTCCAAAGAGTCTATTTTTGAAAAAATTTTAAAAATGTATGGGAAGAGAAGAAAAATCAGTCTTGTTTTCAGCTTCATTTTCAATGTCTCTCCCATATTCGAAGGAGTACTAATAATACAAACTACATTTGTAGGCCACACTACATGTTAAAAACTCTGCTTAAAGGTTAAGCACTTTAGGGCTGGGGATTTAGCTCAAGTGGTACCACGCTAACCTTGGAGGCACAAGGGCCCGAGTTCGATCCCTGACCTTGGGGGGGGGGTTAAACACTTTATTTCTAATGCATAGTAACACCTTTCTGGGCAGTATAATATACATTCTACAAAAGAGATAACAGAAAATTAGTAAGTCTAAAACTGTGCACAAGGGTATACATTTAGTTTGCATTTGGGTTTGGAGCTGATTGCGTCTTTCTTACTGAATCCATTGCCCTTAACACTGCTACACAGATCTAAGCTTTTGAGCAAGTTCCTAATCAGGTGTCAAGATTGGTCGGGAAGCTGAAAACATAGATGGATAATAAGGGATCGAATCCATTGCCTTGGAATGAACTGCATTTTGTTTGCAGATCTGTTACACTTGGCAAGCCTATCCCGAAAGGGACAACTGGTCTGCTTGCTTTTATGGTACACGACCGCACGCTGGGATTAACTGGATAACAGAAAGCAGAGAAAGGGAAGACTGATCTGCGGATATCAGAGCCTTCCTCCTGATACTCTCTCAGGTCTGAACACAGCCTGGGGGTGCTCTGGAGGGAATTTAGGGAGCAGCCATTTTCCCAGCCAGCCGGCAACAGAAGGAGGCTCACAACACCACACAAGTGGGTTGTCAAGGGTCCATTTCCAGAAATCACCACCTCCTCTTGAGGCAGATTCAGTCATCTCTTCTCTTTTTAATTAGGTGAAATCTGGAGCCTGGCTGGCTCTTTCTCATCTTTGACCTTTCAGAACATTTTAGATGGGACTGGTTTCTCTGGCTCAGTGTTTTATGCTCTATTCTTAACCAGTACTAATATATAACCACTTAGTTCTTGGGCATTTAGGACATAGTTACAAATTCAGTCCACTGAAGCAGATAAAACCTAAATGAAAACATAGCAAATAGAACAAAACTGGAGGAAATCCTTAATAATGGTAGATCTCTATTATTTTCCTTTCTTTTGTACCTTATAGAAGTCCATATTCCAATAAAATAAACTAAAATAATAAATATTTTATTGTTTACTATTTTCTCATGATAAGTGCATCTTCTTTCTTATAGTTAAAAATGCAGCCAAATAGATGGAAAAGTCTCTCAAAATCATGCTACCTAGAAGCCAACTTTGTTTCATTTTGATATATTGTCTTTTAAACTGCGCAGTTTGTTTTATTTGTTTGTTTGTTTGTTTATTTAAAGATAGGGTCTCACTTTGTAGTTGAGGCTTGTCCTGAGCTCACTATGGAGCCTACGCAAGCCTTGAACTCACAGCAATCCTCCTGCCTCTGTCTCCCAAGTGCTGGGATTGTAGGCATGAGCCACCATGCCAGGCATTGTGGTATGTGGTACTGTTGCTGGTGGGCATGAGTCACCACACCCGATATTGTCATATGTAGTTACTGGGATCAAACTCAAGACTTTGCGGTTGCTAGGCAGGCACTGGAAGCACTGAGCTAAATCTTTGGCCCTGTAATTTATTTTTAACCTGATTGAAACTGTACTGTGTTAAATACTACCTGCATTTAATAGGTTTGCCTTTTAAATATCACTGATGGTCTTTAAAAACTGATGATCTTTTCTGAGGGAGCTCAAGGATTAAACTCTGCTGTGTTCTGAAGTCAGGATAGTTCTTGGAAAGATACAAAAGCAAATAGGAATGAAATTCCTTTAAGTGTGGAGTACTGTCCCTCCGACAAGACAGGGGAAGGAGAAGGAGAGATGCTCAGGATAGCACAGTGCAGAGCGAAGCTTCTGTGCTGCTAGACAGAAACAAAACAACAACAAAAACAGCCTCAATAAAGAAAGCCAGGAGAACTAAAAAAAAAAAAAAATCCAGGTAAACACACCTAGGTTTCTTTTACAAAACAAATTAAGAATTCCCACACAGAAACAGCCTTTTTTCTTTCTTTCTTCTTTTGTTATAAGACAGGGTCTTAGTATGAGATTCAGGCTGGCTTTGAACTAACTACATAGTCCAGGCTGGCCTTGAACTCTCTTCAATCCTACTTCAGCTGATACTGGGATTACCAGCCTGCCCCACCACACTGCTTAACCTTTTCTTTTTTTTCTGAAACAGGGTCTCATGTAGTCAAGACTGGAATGAATTTGGTCAGTAGCCCAGGCTGAGCTCCACGCACAGCAATCCTCCTGTGTAGGTGGCCCGAGTGCTGGGATTACCATGGTTGGTTTAGAAACTTACTCTTAATGCTGAAAGCTGTTTTGGAGACAGACATACTCATTTTCCTTTGTGCTAGCTCGTGCATACAAATACTCTTCCAAGTAAGTTGAGTTCCCTTAATCTATTGATTGTAAATATAGTACTTACTGATTTGCCTAATCACTTAACATTTTTAGTTTTTCCAATTGTATCACTTGCACCTAAAGATTCCTATAAATCAAATACATATTTATTTGATTTCATACATTCCATTTGCTTTAACCTCACTCATTATTTCCATGTGTAGACTTTTATTAGTGCCATCATGAGGCTTTCTCTTTCCAGGCTGACCTGCCTCCTCACCCCTGCAGAACCTTCCATGGGTGTGGCTCCCTTCTCTCACATACAGCCACGATAAAGGTGAGCTCTTAATTATTGGACATTTTGGTGCTCGCTTCGGCAGCACATATACTAAAATTATTGGACATTTTGAATCTAAACTCTTCAATTACTTCCTGGATGACCTTGGATAGTTTACCTAATACCTCTAAGACTTAGTTTCTTACATCTTTTCAGTGGGCAATGATACTAACAACTTATCTTTTGTGACTGTTGAGTAGCTCTAACAATTTCTGCCATCATGGGAGATATTAGCCCAATAACTAAATATGCAGTGATTATTAGCTTTTAAAATGTCCTCTAAGCTTTCCATAATTATAACTGTGCTATGATTTTTGTTCTGGGTAGCATGATCTTGACCATTGTGTTTCCAGAAAGGAAAATTCAGCTAATAAACTGGCTCAATTTTCCTGGCAACTTAGTGTTCACAATCCCTGTACCTAAGATGTGGTATATAAAAACTCATTCACTGTCTGAGAGTTGTGAGCCTCCTTCAATATCACCCCACACTCACCCATAGCTAAATTTGCTTGCCTTTTTTTTTTTACCAACTCTTAAACCGCCCCCCCCCCCCCCCCCCAAGCAACCCAGCCTCTCATCTATTGCTCTTCTGAAAAAGAAAACTGTTGGAGTGTTGTTTGTTTCTTTTCCAACTTGGTCATTTCATGACTTGGAAAACGTGAGTGTTTTCTGAAAATTGGAAATGTTTTTCAATATTTTCCTTTTCTCGATTATACTCCAACATTACATCAAATGTTTTTAGCACAAATCACGGGGAACACTACTATTTAGCACAAATTTTCCCTTGGTTTTGTTCCCATAAGCCAGTTCATTATCCATGGACAGGCTGCGATAAATCCACATTTCCCATTACCTGTTTCACTGTTATAAAATGTGACTAACAGCTTCCTAGCACTATTATCAAAGGCCTTCGAAATGTATCACAATTTTGTTTTTAGCTACTTGACTCCTTCACAAAGAGTAGATAATAAATTGATTTGTCATAGTTATTATTTGTGAACCATATCCTTTCCTTTAATAACTACTGCTCAGATACTGAGGAATTCTACCACTGGTGCACAAAGAAGTGTCCTTGGGGTGGCCGTTATGAGCAGAATTCTTGCCTCCCATCACTTTACCAGCTCCTAAGCAGGTGGAGTAGTGGCTTCCTCATTTCACCTAGATTTTCTTTAAATTATTTAAATAATAGGCAAAAGACTTCAGCAAATAATTCATAAAAGAAAATAAAACAACTTAGAATTCATGTTCCAAAATGCAAATAAAATTCAATTTAGTTTTTATCCACTAAACTAAAACAGAATTTTTTAAAACTATTCAATTTCAGCAAGGATACAGTTTGGAATTTCCTCTGTACAGGCTGGTATGAGGACATACTTGAATAAATTTTGGAAAACTGCATATTATAAATCTCTAAGAGGTACAGCAATCAATAATGTATTACAAGGGCACAAATGATAGCATATAGACAACTCTACATCTTGTCACCGAGTTTATGAAATGTAAAAATTTTGGAAACCATTGAGAATTTTTATAAATGCTACATAATGGTGCTGGCAAATTTTCTGTTAACCAAAGTATGCGAATCGGAACGAGTAACAAGACAGTCAGAAAATATGTTTTCACTGCACAGTGATGGTGTAGTAAAGAGTTCAGTAAAGGAACAGGGATTTGCGACAGAATATAAAAACTGAAAAGTGGAACTATATTTAAAAATGAAGAATCCATGATATGTGTGTGCTTTCAGGAGACAAAACTAAATAGAAAGGTGAGACGAATGGGCCTGTGCTACAGAAAATGTCCGGACTGTGGAGCAGAACTCTAGAAGCGAAGCACGCACCTGCCTGACGAGTGATGGGTTGTGATCACTAAGGGCAGGTGGGCAGTTGGCACCGATAGACCCTTCAGGGGCCCCTTAGGAGCTCTGAAATATCTCTAACTTGAAGTCTACATTAATTCTAAAGACACTATGTTTTGTCTGTCTGTCCAAAATGCCACTCTGGCTTTCTCTGAGAGTCTAGCAAGATTTTATCCCCTTGTACCTCAGAGGTACACAGAACTAGAGTAAAGTATTTGGAGGCTTGGAGTTGACCGGCAGCCTGAGTACCATCATTCTCTTCACGGGATGGTGCTGCTGAAGAGCTGGATGCTTTCTTCTGTTTTATTTTCTATTTCAATGTCAACTTCGTAGTTTTACACTGACTCAGAGTAAATTCACCTCTTCGAAGTTAGGATTACTTTGAGCACATCTGCTCTCTCATGTTTTTGGCTGTGCTCTTTCCAGTCCTGCTCCAATCCTAGGTCCACACTGATTCTAAATACTTGCTGATTACAGACGAGATAGTGCTGTGTACAGCTGGGTTTTAATTCCCAGTTCTTTATATTTACTGTGGCTAATGGATATGTGATTTAGCTACTCAAACTCATTTTCTTTACTTATAAAATGATTACATAAGTAGATTGGTAGGAATAAATGATTACCTAATATCTGGAAGTTATATAAATGAAATGGTATTGTCATCACTAGCCTCTTCATTGGGAACAAAATTTCATGTCTTTTGCCAAGCACTACCATGAAATAAATATATGATAATCTTTGCTTTTTTGAGGTTACAGATTTGTTTTTAAAATTGGCTCAGTTTTTTCTTGACCTTGTTCCTGCAAGCTCCTAATTTTTACTTTTGTTAGAATTCAATTACCACTCGATGGACTGCTTTAGGTTTTCATCTCTCATCAGAATTCTGAAGCAAACTGCAGATTATTATTTTTTTTTTCCCGTAGGTTTGAAATACATGATTCTTTTCATCTGAGGAGGGCAGAGACATGGCCCTTTTCACAGGGTCTCACTTTGTGGTTCAGGCTGGCCCTGAGCTCACTATGGAGCCTAGGCAAACCTCGAACTCAGCAATCCTCCTGCCTTTGCCTCCTGAGTGCTGGGATTACAGGCATGAGCCACCACACCCGGCATAGTGGTATGTGGTTTTGATTGCAGTGGGTGTGAGTCACCACACCCAGCACTGTATGTGGTTAGCAGGGATCGAACTCAGGACCTTGCGCTTGCAGGGCAGGTGCCAGAACCACTGAGCTAAATCTCTGGCCCGGCCCTTCTATTTTTAAATTAGAGCAATAATAGTGTGAACCTTTGCTGGTTGATCTTTTCCCTCCCTTTTTTCCTTTAGAATTTCTTATTAACAGGTTTATATATAATCTCATGTCCATTAATTTTTTTTTTTGAGACAGGTTCTTGCTTTGTAGTTCAGGCTGGCCCCGAACTCACTATGTAGCCCAGGCAAGCCCTGAACTCAGCAATCCTCCTGTCTCTGCCTCCTGTGTGCTGGGCTTACAGGTGTGAGCCATCACACCTGGCATTGTGGTTTGTGGTACTAATTACTGATGGGAATGAGTAACCATGTTTGGTCTTGTATGTGGTTACTGGGATTAAACCAAGGACCTTGCTCTTGCTAGGCAGATGCCCGAACCACTGAGCTAAATCTCCAGCCCTGTGTTCATTAATTTTTATTCATCAAACACTTGGTGAAGTTTAGTCTGGTTTATGGAAGGTGTTCAAGAACCAAGCAGTGTATACATGTATCAGGAGCTCAGCCAGAAAGTTTTACGGGAACTCTGAGAGCTCCCCACTCACATGTTATCATGGAGGGATGATAGGTGTATGAATAGTGCACATATTTGCATAAAATGATTTTAGTTTAAAAGCTGGTTTCATACTAAAGACATATATATATATATATTTATATCTATCTATCTATCATCTATCTATCTATCTATCTATCTATCTATCTATCTATCTATCTATCTAAATCACATGATTTGGATCATAATCTTGAGCTAGTTTGCCACAGATTGGCTTTTTTATTTGACAGGAAAGTGGAGGTTCTGAAAAGTTAAATAACTTTGGTCCAGTGTTTGCCAGATATTCACTTAGTAGTAAGCATGGGTGGACAGTTGAGGGCTCGACATTTGTATTTCTTTTTTTTTTTTTTTTTTTTTTTTTTTTTTTTTTTTTTTTTGCTTTTTGGAGACAGGGTCTCGCTTTGTAGTTCAGGCTGGCCCTGAGCTCACTATGGTGCCCAGGCAAGCTGCCGTGAACTCAGCAATCCTCCTGTCTCTGCCTCCCGAGTGCTGGGATTACAGGCGTGAGCCACCACGTCCGGCATTGTGGTATGCGGTGTTGATTGTTGGTGGGCATGTCTCCACGCCCAACATTATATGTGGTTACCGGGGATCGAACTCAGGTCCTTGCACTTGCGAAGCTGGCGCCAGAACCACTGAGCTAACCCTCCGGTCCAACATTTGTATTTCTTCACTTTTTCTACAACACATTTAACCTCTGGTAGGGCAAAGCATATGGATAAAATCTGGATCTGACAGAAGGAAGGACAGAATCAGAAATCCAAAATATTTCAACAGGTTGGAATGTTGGCTAAGAAACCCCTGAAGATGAAATTTAAGAGGGCAAAATGTAAAGTTATCTCTTTAGATCATATAAAAAATGTGAAATGCAGCTTTGAGGGGTGAGGAGTGAGGGAACATAGACTGTTCGTGTGAAAAAAACTACAGTTATGACCTAAACATGTGATGGACTGAAGTACATAGTGGTAAGTGGCTGATTTTATAGCACTGGCGGAAGTATAATGAACTGCCACCAGTGAGTGCACCTGTGCACTGCTCTGTGCTGCAAAGGGCCCCTTAGAGTCTCACACTTTGTTCAAGCATCACATTGTAAACAAGACAGTGATAACTGACAGCTCTGTGTTTGAAGGAGGAGAACACTGTGGACCTATCCATCTGGCCCTCAAAAAGCAGATCATGCTAGAAGGTCTTCCATTCCAGGACTTGTAAAAAAATGTACTGACCTTGGTAGAAGTCTGTGAATTTGCAGGGGCTTTCATTTTTCTTGGTAACTTCTGGTTCTGAAATCCTGTCCTTGAATTCAAATTATAATAATCACCTCTTGCTCAAAATTTCATCTTTTGGAAGTTCCATTAATGAACTGATTTAACAAAGTCTGTCATCACATATATACAGCTGAGCATCACTGCCCAGTGTCCTCTGTACCCACCACCCCCGTGCGTGCACACACCACACACACACACACACACTGATGTTGTCTAGATGATGCTATTGGGAAACAGAATGGAGGAACATGTACATTACTCTCTTTTATTTTTAGCTTTGATTTCTGTGATTTCATTTACCTTAGACCCCTGAAATTGAAATATATTAAACAGAAAGTTCCAGAAGTAAATAGTCTGCCAGTTTTAAATATGTTGTTCTGAAATCTCACAGGCTTCACTTCATCCTGCCTGTGACCTGAATCATACTGATGTCCAGAGTGTCCATGTTGTAAATACCACCCATGCGCATATCACATCCGGTGTGATGCTATCACAGTGCTGCAGTCAAGTGCCCTTATTTCACTTAATAATGGCCTTGAAATACAAGAGTAACGATGCTGACAATTCAGATACACCAAGGAGGAACCAGAAAGTGTTTCCTCTAAATTAGGAGCTAAAAGCGCACAACTTAATAAGGAAAGAAAAAAAAAATAATGTATTCTGGGGGTTGCTAAGATCTATGGAAAGAATGATCTTGGTGAAATTGTGAAGAAGTCGAAATTTCATGCTCATTTTGTCATTGGACTTCAGACTGCACAAGCTGCGGCTATAGTGCACGCTAAGTGCAGAGTCACAGGAAAAGGCAGCAAACCTGTGGCTGGGAGATGTGATCAGAGAACACGCTCCGAATGACACCACAGGGTTGCACCAGAAAGCGTTGGGGCTGTATGAGGACCTTAGTCCTTCAGGGATTCTCGGAAACAAGCGACGCCAAATAGTGTTCTGCACATAAAGAATCTAAGAGTCTTGGAACGTATCTCCCACGAATACGGAGGAATTTATATGCAGCGTCCTTCCCGGACGTTTCCTGTTCTGTATTTTGTAGTTCTATCTCAGCTTCTTTTCCTTTTTTTTTTTTTTTTTTTTTTTTTTTGAGACGGTTTCACTTCGTGGTTCAGGCTGGCCCTGAGCTCACTGTGTAGCCCAGACAAGCCTCGAACTCAGCAATCCTCCTGCCTCTGCCTCCCGAGTGCTGGGATTATAGGCGTGAGCCACCACGCCAGGGTCTCAGTTTCTTTTTCTAATTTCTACAGAATTTCACTCATATAGGCTTTTCTGTACTAAGAAGTTTTACCAATAATTACAGAGACAAGAGTCACTGAACATTTTAAATTGAAAAGCAGACATTCTCATTTTAAAAGCTTGCCACCCCCACCCAGCCCGCTTGCCATCCTGCTTCTGGAAATCCTGACCGGCTTCTGCGGTGCTTCGAGCTCCCTCATCCTCTGGCTGTGGCGCGCCCCTCCCCCTCTGCTCTCCGCTCATTTCCTCTCAGATATCCCGCAGGACTTCCGCGTTTCTCGGGTTACTACGCGCAGCGATTGTCTACTGTGTCCTTCAAGCTCAGTTCTAAGCCAACTTGTACATACACAAAAGCCATTAAGATGTTCGGTTAAACAAAAGGGCCACTTCAAGCTTTCTCTTCTAACAGAATCCATTCTTCTAAGAATTCAATAGTCATTTTAGAAGCACTTTATTTCTCTGTTAAGCCAGGAAAATGAAATGATTGAAAACGGCAGCTTCTCAGAATGTAATTTAAGTCATTTAAAATAATTAACTCACTTAAAATTACTGTATAAAGAACACTCCATCTTCTCTATCTTAATGATATATGAATAGAAATTCTTTTTTTAACTGTAGAAAGTACATATTATGTGAACTCAGTTGTGTTTATTATAATGAATATGGGTGATCATAAGAATATGATCTCTGAGAGAGGGAGAGAGTAGTGTAAGAGTTGTTTGTATAGAATGGATACAAAAGTGGACAAAGAATAATAAAAAACTCAAACCAATATAATACATAGGTAGATAGACAGACAGATTTAGGTGGAAGAAACACACAATGTTGAGTTCTATTAAAAAAGCACATCTCGGCCTTTTGGCTAAGATCAAGTGTAAAAAAGCACAAGGAAAAGCCTGGGTCGCCGGCAACTCAGGCTTCAGAAAGAGAGTAGGCATGGAATTCGAGTTTGGGAAACCAGAGAAGGTGAAGAACATCTCATGGGAGAAATGGCTTCAGCCTGAGCTCTGGTGTTATTTCTGGAAGTCACACTGTCTCTTCCTTCCACAGGCTGGGAAAGCCAGGCCCACTGTGCATGGACTGAGCGGCTGGATCCCAGATCAGCCTTGCACTTCCTCACGAGGACAAGGCTGGCCTCTCCCTGAGCTGCCCGCCAGTCCTCTGTACACACATGGGTGGTGTGTCTGTGCCCGAGCCTGCAGGCTGTGAAGTAGGTCTGCTCTTGTGGTCCCTGGACTCTGAGTGGCCAGTAGCAAGCCAGGCGAGCGGGAGCAGCACTGCCCTTGCAGTGACCTTTCTCACTCAACACCACTGGAATTTTCTGAATAAACTAGGAAACAATAAGGAATGAGAAGTTTTCTATAAATGCTGATAAATAAGTACAAAACTGATACTAGCCGGGCATGGTGGCTCACGCTTGTCATCCCAGCACTCGGGAGGCAAAGACAGGAGGATTGCTGAGTTCGAGGTTTGCCTGGGCTACATAGTGAGCTCAGGGCCAGCCTGAACTGCAAAGTGAGACCCTGTCTCAAAAAAACAAAAAAAACGGGGCCGGAGGGTTAGCTCAGTGGTTCCGGCGCCTGCCTCGCAAGCGCAAGGTCCTGAGTTCGATCCCCGGTAACCACATATAATGCTGGGCGTGGAGACACGCCCACCGATAATCAACACGCATACCACAATGCCGGACGTGGTGGCTCACACCTGTAATCCCAGCACTCGGGAGGCAGAGACAGGAGGATTGCTGAGTTCGCGGTGGCTTGCCTGGGCACCATAGTGAGCTCAGGGCCAGCCTGAACTACAAAGCGAGACCCTGTCTCAAAAAGCAAAAACAAAACAAAAACAAAAACAAAAACAAAAAAACCCAAAATAACAAAAACTGATACTAAACCTGCCAATATAATAGCTACCGGAGGAACAGCAGTTCTAGTTAGTGAAAAAGCACAGACCTCGGGCTCTCCACTGCTCGGGCTAGGTTCCTGGTTGCGTCCTTTACCAACTGGGTTATGCGGGGCAAATCCCTTACTTTCATTGTGACTTTGTTCTCTTACTTCTAAAGTGTGACTAACAATGATAGAAACTGAAGGTGTGTATGCCGTGATGACTGGAGGAATTCAAGGCACAAACATAAAATGGGAGCACACAGCAGTGATGGAGATGTGTTAGGTGTGAATTACACATCAGTGGACCCCTGATCCCTATAACCAACACGCCAGCTTTGCGAGGCAGATTGGTGTTTATTTTGCTCACTCCTGTGCTCCCACACAGTGTCTGCACTCAGTAAGGGCTTATTAAATACCTATTGGTTGGAATGGTTGTTTCTCACGACTTTTTTTTTTTTTTTTAATTGCAGTTCTGAGGCAGAGTCTCACTAAATTGCCTGGGCAGGATTACAGTTTTTGCTCTTCCTGCCTTCGCCTCCCTCAGTGCCAGGTTACAGGCACGTGCCACCGTCCACTGCTCTATATTTCTTTAAGGATCATATCTACTATAAGTGAGGGGCAGCAAGAGAAGCAAATCTAGTTGTAAGTTTAGTTTGAAATATTGTGTGTATCATGACAATCAGACAATGAAGAGAGGCCATTTATAGGAACCCAGATTTTGTTGGAAATGCTGCCATCTAAACAATTAACATATGAGAAGAAAGAAGAGAAAAACCCCAAAGAACAGAAACAGATGTAGAAGGAGTGGCCATGGCTCTTTGAATATTGATTCTTCCTTTGAGCACTGCTGAAATAAGGAATGAACCGCTCAGTTCTGTGGGCTCTGAGTTGCAGTAAGTTAACGTGTTGGTATAAACACTGCAGTGTGTTAGCACCATTTTCCATTGCTTTCTTCTAAATATGATTCGCTGAAAGGAGTTGGACTCATTAGCAGAGAGACCACTGCAGGCATCTTGGCCCATGAGGAATTCTGAGACAATTCTGCCACGATCTGTGGGCATCTAGGAGCACCTTGCCTTGCCCTGCCTGGCACAGGGAGGCTAAGGCTGGGCTGGAACCTCAGCTGCTTGTAGCCAATCCAGCACTGTGGTACAAAACTGCCCTTTGTCATTTCAGCAGAAGGTGACTTTGTCTTCCCATCAATTAGAAGATCTTCCCACTGGGGGCGAGGCTCAGAGAGCCTTTGGTTCAGTGTAAGAGACTGTGTAACATCTGCCATGTTTTTTGGTCAGAGAATTTGTTTCTTATCTTCTGATGCTAATGACTCATTAAAATGTGAAATAAGAAACCCAAAAGAAAAGGAAGAATGTGAACAGAAACACAAAAACGTGCATTCTGCTCATTTATAAAAAATTGCACAAACTGTCACCCTGCGACACTCGGACATGGCTCTTCACTCCTCAGGCCCAGCTTAGGGTGAAAAGCAATGAGACAGTCCCTGAGGACATGAAGAGGGTGAGACACTCTGCAGTTTTAAGTTTCAGAAGTGGAGAAGGAAGCCCAGAGAAAGGCAAAGCGACCAACCGTAGCAGAATCAAATCAAACTCAGATTACTTGGTTGCACACAGCAAGACAGTTCTTCTGATTTTTTTTTTTTT